>PVKN010000778.1:0-53658 GCA_004027915.1 Capromys pilorides | reverse complement strand
CAGCCAGCAATTTTTAAGACTTATAGTGGTTTTTATGTACACCTTCAACACTGATATCTGGAACTTTGCTCCCAACTTTTTTTTTTTTTTTTTTAATTTTATTTATTTATTTGTTTGCTTGTTGTGTTTATTTGTTTCTTTATTTATTCATTTTGTGGCTGGCTCAGCCTGTCCTGGTGGTGGCGCTGGCGCAGCATGTGGTGCCGGGGATCGAACTGCAGTCCCCGCAGTTGCCTGAGCCCTCCTAAGCAGGCGCTTTAGACCACTGAACCATCTCGCCGGCCCCGCTCCCAACTTTTATAGAGAAAGCAAACCATGTTTTTTGTTCTTTGAGACAGGGTCTCTGGGTGCCATTCAGGCTGGCCTTGACCTCCTGCCTCAGCCTTTTGGGGTTACAGACGTGCCACCTCTCAGACCAACGCATAGCAAGAGGTGAGTGTACATGCGTGTAGGTAAATTATTGAGCTGAAATCTCCCAGTGATGAAACCTCCACAAGTCTTACTTCCTGTCCTAGCCTCAGAGCCTGTAAAGGTGAACCCACTGGGGCTGGCTGGGAGAGAAGAGGAGGATTTGTTCCATAAGGAACTGTCTGAGGGATTGTTAAATTTTCCTTATGCAAGAAAAGAAAATACTCAGTTGTTGGAACATGGTTGGTTTCTGTCTTCCAGGTCTCAGGAAAGGACCCAGTATACAGAAATGGTAGGTATCTATTGAAATGTTAGCATTGTTTTCATGCAGTAGCTGGCAGATTCAGCACTGCCTAGAAGGTGTTTTGTTGACTAAAGTGTGGTCCCTTTGGAACTTGATTGTCCACAGTAGGGCTGCCCTACCTTCAACAGCCAAGAGCTTTTCCTTTTCCTCAGTAGGAATCTAGAGCTTTTCAGAAAACTGTTTTCACCCTGGCTGGTTTTTTGGGGGTTTTGTTCTGTTTCTGCAGAACAGGATTGAACTCAGGACCAGGCACTTGTGTCCCTGAGCTATCTCCCCAGCCCCCTTACTCGGCTGTTGAACTAGGCACATGGTCACTTTCATCTCAGTAATAAAAGTTTTCTCAACCTTCCCCTGTAGTCCTTGCTTTGAGGGTGAAGGGGTGTTTCCCATTCAAGCCCAGCTTTTTTGTGATGGAAGAAGAAAGTTCAAAGGTCTGGGCAGTTTGGTATAGCCCTGGCTCTGGGCTCTGGATCCTGTCCTCAGTCTGCACCCCAAAATAGAACCTGTGTGTTTCATTCATTAAGGGCACAGCACTGAGTCCTCTTGTGCAACCCACCAAGCCTCCTAGCACCATTGCCAGGCCAGCAGTGTGTGCCCCCAAAAAATCCATCATGCCCTTGCTCTTGGATACCTGTCTGGTTTCTCCTGGAGAAAGGAAAGGATTAGTGAAGATCATGTGGAATGAGTGGTTCTTTACCAGCTCTGTATCTATCTCATCCCCCCCTCCCAAACTAGTAGCAGTGTCAGCATTTCTGATAGTCGTAACTTTGAGGGAAGTTCAAATCAGGGTTGCCATTGGGGGATGTGGAGTTTCTATAGGGATTCATGCTGGGACCTGGAGGGAAGAAGGTGCGTGTGGGGTAATGTGATCCTGCCTCATGTGAAGTATCTCTGGGCTGCACTGCCAGGTATTGGTTGTGCAACCTGAGGAAACACCTAACTGCTGTGCTTGGGTGCCCTCCCTGTCACTGTGGGGCTGAAGATGACAAGTGTGATATGTGTATGTCCCTGTCTAAAGGAAACTTCTTTGGGCCAGAAAGATAGCAGACTAAATCACCTGCTAGGGCTGGGGAGATAGCTCTGTGGCATAAGTGCCTTCCTGACAAGTGCAAGGTTATGAGTTCAAACCCCAGTCCCACAAAAATAAGTCACCTGCTAGACAAGCTTAGGCAACCACAGGGAACCTGGGTGTCACCTAAGGCAACCACAGGGAACCTGGGTGTCACTGTGCCAGCCCCAGGACCCCCAGGGCAGGCTGAGCTGGCCATAACAAAGTTTAAAGGAAGCCCCTTCTGTTTTCATTTTGGCCTGTAACATGCTCTAGACTACAGAAGACCCCGAAGCTTGGGGACCATGTGAGCCACAGCCATGGCCGCATCAGCAAGCAGCCTGGAGACCAGGCTAATGCTGGTGGCCTGCATCATCATAGGATCAGTTTCAACAAATACCACCCAGGTTACTTCAGGAAGGTTGGTATGAGGCATTAGCACTTGGAGAAACCAGAGCTTCTGCCCGACTGCCAACCTTGGTAAAGTGGACATTGGTCAATGAGCAGACACAAGGAAATGCTGCCCAAAACAAGACTGGAGCAGCTCCCATGCTTGATGAGCAATCGGGCTACTACAAGATTCCTAAGGACAGCTCCCAAAGCAGCCTGTCATCGTCAAGGCCAAATTCTTCAGAAGAGCTGAGAAGATTAAGGGTGTTGGGGGAAGGGGCTGCATCCTGGTAGTTTGAAGCCACTGGACAGTGGGTTTATTAAAATGCTTTTCAAAAGAAAAAACCTTAACCTGGCTGATTTTTGGTACCCGCAGCTGAATTCAGGACCTTGCTTGCGAAGTAGGTGGTTTATTCTACTGAGCTGTCTCCCTGGCCTCAAGCTGACTTTCACTAAACCAATCTGGTATTTGGTTTTTGGGCATGAGGCATGCTAGGCAAGCACTGAAGCTACTGCCCCAAGTGTTACAGGGATAATTGTTGAAAAGTCATGGGAACCAGCTGAAAAAGACTCGGGCAGCTCCACTATAGCACTTTTTCTCTGTTTTGGTTTTGTCTTTTGAGACGGGGTCTCACTATGCAGTTCAGGCTGGCCTTGAGCTCACTCTTGTACCCCAGGCTGGTCTCAAACTCACACTGATCCTCCTGTCTCAGCCTCCCAAGTGCTGGGATTACAGGCATGCACCACTGTCCCCAGCCCCCACTACAGCACTTCAGATCTCTTGCCAGATTGGGTCCTTGCAGCTCTTGATTCTAGCAGGTGATACTATTGTAGCCATAAGAAAGTGATGCAGTAACTATGCCTTCACAGTTTTCTTGTTCAAGAAAGAGTTCTCATTGGGCATGGTGGTGCACCCCTATAGTCCCAGCCCTTGGGAGGCTGAAGCAGGAGAATTGGTATGAATTTGAGACCATCCTGGACTGCATAGGAGACCCTGTCTCTTGACCTTTTTTTTTTTCCCATGACTGGTTCAAACTCAGCCTTTACTTGCCAGGCAGGCATTTATGCCACAGAGGTAGCTCAGTGGTCTAAAGCACCTGCTTAGGTAACCAGAGGGACTGCAATCGATCCCTAGCACCATATGCTATGTCAGCTCCATCCCCAGGGCAGGCTGAGCCGGCCATAACAAGGTTTAAAAAATATTCTCCTTTATTTGTATTTGAGAGAAGAGTCTACAGAGTGTTCAGGATTTCACAACTAGATGGGACTGTTAGGGATCTGCCTGTTTACAGCCTCCCAAGAGCTGGGATCACAAGTGCACCACCACTCCCAGTCAAACTGCACCTGTGCATGGACCAGGGGCAAGACCCCAGCCCCAGTACTTGCTTGCAAGAGCTTTAATCCACTGAGCTATTTTGCCAACCCTAGGGTTCTCTTTTTAGATTGTCCTTTAGGGGAAAATGTTGACCAATAAAGACTAGCTGCGGATGGTGGTAAAGAGGAATCCCAACACGTGGAAGGCTAAGGCAAGAGGATCCTTAAAGACTTGAAGGCCGACCTGGAGTACACAGTGTCAGGAGCAGGTGGGGGCGGGGGGACTATAGGAGAAGCGGGTACTTACTTGCAACTTAACTGGTTGCTGAGAAATTGACTCTCCAGGGTATAAATGAAAGCTCTACAGTGCTTGGCTAGCTCTCCTATCAGGAGAAGATCTCAAATGACCCCAGCTTTGTCTTTTTTTTTTTTTTTTTTTTTTGTCGGACCTTGCACTTGCCAGGCAGGCACTTGTTCCCTGAGCTATCCCCCCAGGCCCTCGGTCTGTCACTTTCAAAAAAACTACACCTTCAACTCATACCTATAATCCCAGCACTGGGGCTGGGGAGAGCACTGTGGCATAAGTGCCTGCCTGGCAAGTACAAGGTCCTGAGTTCGAACTCTGGTCCCAAAAAAAAAAAAATTATAATTCCAGCACTTGGGAGGCTAAGGCAGGAGTGTTAAGGGTCATTCTATATAAATTTTTTTTGGGGGGTCACTTCACAATTGTGATCACAGCTTATCTGAGGCCTGTCTTACCATGGAAGCCCACCATAGTATATGAAAACAATTCCATGTGCCTCCTGAGGCCTTCCCCTGTGATGTGGGGATCTTGTTATGTTGATAAATAGCCCGGCTGGGCTCACTTTCTGTTCCCCCACCTCCCCCTCTAGGAGGGCTAGAATCCCAGGTGTACAGCACCACATCCAGCTACAGGTTTTGCATTTGCCCCTGGTTTCCTCTCACCACTCTTGCAACACATTACCACAAACTTAGGAGTTACAAATGAAATACTTCATAGTTTCAGAAGTCAGACCCAAAATGGTTGTCAAGAGGCTGAAATCAAGTCGTCCAGGCCTGCATTCCCCTTGCAAGTCCAGGAGGGTTGTCTCCTCCCAGTTTCTACAGCCTAGCAGCGGCTTAGGTGGCTTGCTGCCATGAACACCTGTCTCCTGTCCCTCACAAGAGGGCTTGTGCAGTCATTGAGAGGGGTTGGAGTTTTAAAAGGGGGTGAGGGGGCCGGTGAGATGGTTCAGTGGTCTAAAGCGCCTGCTTAGGAGGGCTCAAGCAACAGTGGGGACTGCAGTTCAATCCCTGGCACCACATGCTGCGCCAGCGCCACCACCAGGGCAGGCTGAGCCAGCCACAAAATGAATAAATAAAGAAACAAACACAACAAGCAAACAAATAAATAAAATAAAAAAAAATTTAAAAAAAGGGGGTGAGGATGTGGAAAAGGGGCTAAGCTGGCAAATGCAAGAGGCTCAGACACATTGTAAAGGTGTTATGCTGCCCGCTGACATGAAGGACACCTGAGTGTCACTGAGGCATGGGAGCTGCAGGGTGTCGGAGCTTCTCCACAGACCTCACCAAAGGTTCTGTAGGGTCATCTGTGTGCTCCAGCCTTCAGGGATGACCCTAACCTACTCAGGGGGCCAACAAGGTTTCTGAATTTACTTCACTTCCTGCTGGTAGCAGCCCTCCTGGTGTGATTCTGACTGGCCAGGACCTGCCGGGCAGGAGCGCATGGGCCTGGCAGCTCAGCTGCTGAGGATTTTAGCCGTGGATTACCACACTAGAAAACCAAAATCGAAACTTTGAAGGCTGAAATACTATCAATGGAAAAACAGCCTCAGATCCAGGTCCATTTTGACACAGAAGCACTGATCCCTGTTTACCACCAGGTGACACATTTGTGTTAATAGTTTCCCAGGCAGCAGGACCAGAGGCTCTGTCTTCCCCAAGGTCTGAAATGTTGCCCAGCAACAAAAGGCTTGAGCTCTCAAGTCAGCCGCTGGCTGATCCTACAGCAGGCTGGCCTGGGCTAGAGGAGAGGCCACGTGGATGGGGAAGGCGGAGCTGGAGCCCTGGAGAGCACACCAAGGGTTGTGGGCACAGGCTTCTGAAATCAAGTCAAGATACCAAGGGCCGGCTGAGGAGATGGCTCAGGGGCATATGTCCCTGCCTGGAAAGTGCAAGGTCCTGAGTTTGATCCCCGGTTGCACAAAAACAAACAAAATTTGTTCTAGGGCTGGCGAGATGGTTCAGTGGTCTAAAGCGCCTGCTTAGGAAAGCTCAGGCAACTGCAGGGACTGCGGTTCGATCCCCAACACCACATGCTGCACCAGCCCCACCACCAGGGCAGGCTGGGCAAGCCACAAAATAAATAAAGAAACAAACAAGCAAACAAATAAAATTTTAAAAAAAATACACTTTAATTAAGATACCAAGGGCCGACCAGATAGCTCAGCAGATCAAAGTGCCTGCTTAGGCAGACGCAGGGACTGGCCTTCGATCTGCAGTGTGCCATGCCAGCCCCGTGCCCAGGGCGTGTGCTGAGACTGCGACTGAGACTGGACATGGTGGCACACACCTGTAATCCCAGCGCTTGGGAGTCTGAAAACAGGAGGATCACTATGAGTCTGATTTGTGTAGTAAGACCCTGTAGACCCTGTACTAAATACATCAAAGAGGCTGGGGAGATAGCTCTGTGGCACAAGTGCCTGCCTGGCAAGTGCAAGGTCATGAGTTCAAACCCTGGTCCCGCAAAAAAAAATGAAAAATACATCAAAGAAAAGGGTCAAGTCGCAATGCCACTCTGAAACCTGAATTCCAGGCCTGAATAGGTGGCTCAGTCCTGTTATTCTAATATTGAGAAGTCTGAGGCAAAAAGACCCATTAGTCCACCTGTGAGAGATTCTTTTTTTTTTGTGGGACTAGGGTTTGAACTCATGCACTTGTACTTGCCAGGCAGGTACTTGCGCCATACAGCTATCTCTCCAGCCCCAATCCTGTTTCAGAAATAAAGAGGGCTGAGGATGTACCTTAGCATAAAGAGATTAGGTTCAATCTCCAACACAAAAACAAACAGAAATCTCTACTCTGTCAGGATGGACAAGGATGCCAAGTAGGCATGACATCACAGCTCATTTGTTGGTCAATCCCAGGATTTGAAAACAGTAGAGGGTGGGCCAGTATGGTTCAGCAGCCTAACGCGCCTACTTAGGAAAGCTTAGGCAACCGCAGGGACCGCAGTTCAATTCCCAGCACCACATGCTGCACCAGCCCCACCCCCAAGGCGGGCTGAGCCGGCCATTAAAAAAAAAAAAAAGATAGAAAACAGTAGAGGGTGGGGGCCAGGGAGATAGCTCAGAAGAAGTAAGTGCTTGCCTGACAAGCTCAAGGTCCTGAGTTCAATCCCTGGTCCTGCAAAAAAAAAAAAAAGAAAAACGTTAATTTGGTCTTTACAACTGTTCTGGAAGTGTAAGACACCACAGGAGCCAACAATCACAGCATCACTTCTTGGCCTTTTAGCTATGATCAAATGTAGTGTCTGTTCCTCTAATACCTGTTATGTCCTATGTCTGAAGACAAAATGTTGAAATGGTTTTTTTTTAGGAGTAAGAGATGCAGGAGAAGCTTGCCTCATCCACTTTACACATGGATCTGGTATTGCAAGTACCTCCATGGAACTGTGCATTCCTTGCAAGGGAGAAGTTATGTTCTAAAATTAGCATATCTATTTAAGCTAGTGTGTATAACTAGGAGTAGTTTGTAGGTGAGTGTCACATACAGGTGTCGAGTTACTTTTCAGTAGTTTAATTTGGAGCACACTCACTAGTTTGTTCCAAAAAGTTTTTTCATTTTGGGTTTTTGTTTTTTTCTTTTGAGGCAGGGTGTGGCTATGCAGTTCAGGCTGGCCTAGAGGTCACTTTGTTTTTTTTTTATTTGTTTTTTACATTTTATTTTATTTTATTGTTATTACTTTTTGTGGCCGGCTCAGCCCACCTGAGGGCGGGGCTGGTGCAGCATGTGGTGCCAGGGATTGAACTGCGGTCCTTGTCTAAGCTTGCCTAAAGACGCTTTAGATCACTGAGCTATCCTGCTGGCCTCCTAGAGGTCACTTTGTATCCCACATTGGCCTCTAATTCCCAACAATCTTCCTGTCTCGTATGTGCCACCATGCCCAGCAATGGAAGCTTTTTATGTTTAAGGAAGAGCTTTTTATTATGCTGGGACTTTTTTTTTTTTTAAGATATACTTATTTGGTATAAGGTCTTGCTATACACTCAGACTCATAGTTATCCTCCTGTCCTAGCCTCCTTAGTGGCTGGATCACAAGCGTGCACCACCACTACACTGGGTTTCACTGGCCAGCACGCCAGCATGCCTAAGGGTCAGCATGGCATGTGGTACAGGGGATCAAACCTAGGCCTTCCGCTTGCCAGGCAAGTGCTTGGACTGCCGAGCTATCTCCCTGGCTCAGGGACTTTGTGAGCTGGTCTCCCTATGGACTTTTTTGGCAGGGCTTCAACTCGCTTTGTATCCCAGGCAGGTCTCCAACTCCAGTGCTGGAATTTAAAAAAAGCTTTGCCTCCAGGTCGTGGGTCTAGATCAGCCTACAAGATGGGTTACTTAGGGCCGGTGAGATAGCACAGCGGACTAAGCACCTGCTTAGGTAACGCAGGGACCAGGGTTCAATTGCCCAAAACACATGCCATGACAGCCCTGCCCCGGGGATGCTTAATCCATACTGAATCCCGGCTTGGTAGCACAAGCCTGTAATCCCAGCCTTGGGGAGGCTAAAAGAAGGAGGATTGCCAGGATTCTGAACTGTTCAGTGAGACTACCGGTACAGAGTTCTCACTGGAAGCAGGAGACCACTGTGTTACACATTAAGCTAAAGACTATCTGTTGGGTAAATGTTAACTGACCTGATCCAACAAATTTTGCTAGGAGCCTTAGTAGGAGAATTTAAAAAGAACACCTGGCCTTTTACTTTCCAGACAGACAGGGCTAAGCCCTCAAGGAGACAGCACAGAAGACAAAGATACCTTACAACTGTGAGAGAGATGGATGCTCCTGCTGTGGGCCAGACCTAAAGATCAAAGATCAAACAGATGTGTACCTCCCTGAAGATAAGCATCTCGGATTGATCACTACTCCCTCCCCTCTCCCTGAAGATAAGCATCTCGGATTGATCACTACTCCCTCCCCCCTCCCTGAAGATAAGCATCTCGGATTGATCACTATTCCTCCCCCCACCCCGAACCGGGGTTCAAACTCATGACCTTGCACTTGCCAGTTAGGCAGTTGCGCTACGGAGCTATCTCCCGGGCCCCCTTGATCACTACTTTGAGGAAGCCAGGAAATCACTAATCCAATCGCTACCAGCTGGCTACTGGATAAACTTCTACATTCATACTCGCTTGGTACCTGACTCGCTTCTCCATTTGGTCCTGGTTTTAATCAATTTTACCTGAGCAATGGTGTTTGTAACCTTATTGGCTGACCATAGTTTTGTCCCATCTCGCGCTCACTTATGCAAGTTCCCATTTTCTCCATCTTAGACCCACATGGTTTTGCTTTGTAAGTCCCTAGAAATGACAGATTTCTGGGGAAACCCGCTCGGGCCCCCTTCTGTCCCTCTCTGGGACAGAAGCTTCCTTTCCCCAAATAAGTATTCTGCTCTTAACCTCTTTCCTAAAATTCCTTCCTCGGTTTTAGAGAACACAAACTAGTCTCAGGTACCTTTCAGGTCGGGAATTTCATTCCCCTATGTCACAAGGATCTAATCAAGCCCAGCCGGGGGTTACAGAAAAACAAAAAACAAAAGAAACCAGAAGGGAGCGCCACCAAGTTTCCGGCGCGCTGGGTGCCTCGGAAGTGAGAGCCGTCACTGGCTGATGACGCACACTGTGCGCCGGAAGTACGAGCAGCTGGCCCCAGGGCCCACTATGGCGGCTGCTTCGGCTCGCCGGAACCACGTGTGGGTTGGCACCGAGACTGGGATCCTGAAAGGTGAGGGCAGGGTCGGACTTGGAAAGTGTGGGGGCCGCTCTGTCCTGCCCCAGGGCCTCTGACACCTTGTCCCGTAGGGGTGAACCTCCAGCGAAAGCAAGCGTCTAACTTCACGGCGACAGGGCAGCCGCAGCGAGAGGCAGCGGTGAGCGCCCTGTGCTGGGGCGCGGGCGGTGAGACTCAGGTGGGTGCTTGGGTGCGTCCCTGTCTCCCGTCACTGCCCATGCCTGCCGTCCACTCCCCGACATCGCGCTTTCTCTGCCCGCAGATCCTGGTGGGCTGCACCGACCGGATGGTGAGGTGCTTCAACACCGAGGCAGGCGCGTTCCAGGGACAGAAGCACTGCCCGGGCGGGGAGGGCATATTCCGGGGCCTTGCCCAGGCCGAGGGGTAAGGCCGACTCCTTGCCCCAAACCCTTGGATGATGCAGTCTGAGAAAGGTCACAAGTACTTGAGTTCGTATGTTTACAGGATTCCTGCTGAGTTCTAACTCTGCGAAGTGCAAGGGCTGCAGACGAAGCTTCTGCTTTAATGAAATCTGCAGACTTTGGGGATTTTTTTCTTGACACCATTATGTTTTGTACTAACAAAGTAAGAAAGCTTCTAAAATAACAGAAAGGTTTGGTTGTTGGGTGACGGGGCTGGCTTTTCTTCAAATATGCTGTAAAGCCATGAACAGGCTGTGTTGGCTTGGACAAGTGACCTTTGCAAAGGATCTGTAGTGGATGGGAGTTCTTGGGGGGGAGGGGGAGCGGACGGTTGCAGAACCAGGGATTGAACTCAGGCCCTTATGCTTGCCAGGCAAGCACTTATTCTACTAAGCTAAACCCCAGCCCCAAGATGGGAGCTTTGAACTGAGCACTCAAAGATGAGTAGAATTGTGACAGATGAAATTAAGAGTCTAGAAAGTGGATATTGTCCAGGTAAGGAACAAGGATGGGTATAGGTATTTGGTATAAAGGTCAGGCTATGGGGTACATATTAGGAAAGTAACATTTAGAAGCTAAAGCCATGGGAGCTTTCTAATATGGTGGTCTTGGTATTCTGTTGACATGAAATGCAAAGGGCTTTAAGCATTTGGTTAAAAAAATTTGCACTTTTGGAGCCGGCAAGATAGCTCAACAGTCTAAAGCACCTGCCTAGGCAACCGCAGGGACCGAAGTTTGATCCCCAGCACCACATGCTGCGAGCACCAGCCCCACTCCAGGGCAGGCTGAGCTAGCCATAAATAAGTAAATAGATAAATAAGAAGCTTTAAAAAAAATTTTTTTTGCACTTTTTTTTTTCAAGACAGGGTCTTGCTCTATAATTTAGGCTGGGGGCTGGGGAGATAGCTCCGTGGCACAAGTACCTGCGTGGCAAGTGCAAGGTCGTGATTTTGAACCCCAGTCCCACACACAAAAAAAAAGGAATATAATTTAGGCTGGCCATGAACTGTATAGCCCAGACTAGCCTTGAACCCATGGCAGTCTTTCTGCCTCAGTCTCCCAGGTGCTAGGATTACACACATACACTGCCAGTGCTCAGCTGAGAGGTTTCTACTACTGTAGGTGTTCGGGGTCAGTGAGTCTTGAGCAGGAAGTGCTGTGTATATACCTGTGAGCCTGTACGAATGTGGAAGATCATAGAAAGCAATGATGATGGTGATGGGGTTGTTG
Source organism: Capromys pilorides (assembly GCA_004027915.1). Classification (NCBI taxonomy): domain Eukaryota; kingdom Metazoa; phylum Chordata; class Mammalia; order Rodentia; family Capromyidae; genus Capromys; species Capromys pilorides. The sequence goes on along the minus strand of PVKN010000778.1, from coordinate 42,515 downwards.
CCACAGCCCCAGCATGCAGTCTAGAGAGCCTGAAGTCCAGTAGTAAAATGGACAGAAGCGAGAAGGGGCATAGACTCAAGCTGCACCAGTCCTGGGAAGAAGCTCCAGTGGAATTCTTGGAAGAGTATTTATATGGAAACACTGACATCAGTGCCTAAAACAAGAACAGGGAACTTAGGCGCAGAAGCTGGGGGCTGGAGATAGAGCTCAGAGCTACAACACCTGCCTAGCATGAGGCATGGGTTCAGTTCCTCGCACTGAGAAGAAAAACAAAAAAGGCCTTCATGTGCTGGTGCATACCAGTAATCTCAGCACTCAGCAGGCAGGGAGGTCAGCCTGGGGTGTTTAGCAAGACCCCCTCGTAAGACAACAGCTACAAAAATAATAAAAGAATAGAAACTGGTGATTCACTCTGGTCAAACTCTCAACCAAGCTCAGTCTCACTTTCGTTCTTTCAGAGGTAATGATACATTCTACTCCCCAGTAGGGGTCAACTTAGAAAGATGGGGCCAGATACCCTAATTTAGCTGTAAGATACAGTTGTTGTTTTCAGGACTGGGGTTCAAACTCACAACCTTGTACTTGCCAGGCAGGCACTTGTGCCACAGAGCTATCTCCTCAGCCCTGATAGCTGTAAGATACAAAGAGCACTTTTTGTAGCTTGGATCTGACATCATTTTTTTTTTTTTTGGATACAGGGTCTCACTACTCAGGTCAGACTCAGTGATCTTCCTCTCTCAGCCTCCCCAGTGCTAGAATTGTAGGCATGCACAGCCATGCCCAGTTTCAGGGCGGACAGAGCATTCAGTACTGGGTATTGAACTCAGGTCCTTTTGTTTGCCAGGCAGGAGCTTAGACCACTGAGCTATCTCCTCAGCCCAGATTAGTTAATCTTAATTTCTCAGAATATCCATTTCCTCACTTACAAAAGTGGTAACCCCTCCCACTCTTGAGTAAACTGAGATAACAGGTAAGCAAGCAGGTATGTGTCCCACTCCAGGTAGCCAGAGGGTTCCTTGCAAACTAGGCTCTTAGGGGTCCCACAAGCCCTGAAATCCCCGGCCTCCAGGAAGCAACTCAAAGGCTTTACCAGGAGTTTGGAGGTGTTGGCTGGCGCTTTTTATTCCCAACAGTACCTTCCTTTACCTGCAGCATGCTCATCACATGTGTGGATTCCGGGGTCCTCAGAGTCTGGCGCAGCGATGACAAGGAGGCACCCTCAGACCCAGTGAGACACCCCCTTTGAGTAGGGTGGGCAGAAGCCAGGCAGGGGAGGGCTTTGGAAAAGGAAGACAGACTGACAACAGTCTCCGTTCTGGTTCATCTCAGCTCTTGGAACTGAAAGTTGGTCCCGGGGTGTACAGAATGCGCCAAGACCCAGCCCGCCCCCACGTGGTTGCCACTGGGGGCAAGGAGAATGCCCTGAAGGTGTGGGACCTGCAGGGGCCAGAGGAGCCCCTGTTCAGAGCCAAGAATGTGAGTGGCCAAAACCAAAGCAAGCAGTCACACCAGGGTGGTGAGGACTTAGGGTGGTGATACCAGGAAGCAGCCCAGCCAGCTCCTGATGCCCTGTTCCACAGGTGCGGAACGACTGGCTCGACCTGCGGGTACCAATCTGGGACCGGGACATACACTTCATCCCTGGGTCACAGAAGCTCGTCACATGCACAGGGTACCACCAGGTAAAGCACTATCTCACTGCAGCCTAGGCCTAAAGTGGTACACTATAGAGAGTTCTTCCCAGTATTCATTGGGGTCTGGGAAGTTTATATTTGCACTCCCATGGATAAATTATTGGAGTCCCACCAAGTTCATTTCCATCTACCACACCCACTGCAATCCACAGCGAGAATAAAGACACTAAGGCATATTTGTAGTTTTGGGAGCCAAAGGGTCCTAAATCCAGCCATAATGATAGCTATCTGGAACAAAGGCCTTGTCCCAAGGCCAAAGCAAGGTTTTATTAATAAAGGAATAGAGGCTGGAGAAATGGCTTGGTAGAATAAGTGCTTGCCTAGCAAGCGCAAGGACCTGAGTTCAATCCCCGGTTCTGAAAAAAAAAAAACAAAACAAAACCATAAAGGAGTGGCTTGAGAGTAACTGAGAATGGCTGGAAGGTGATTGCTGAGAGCTGGGCTAGATAGGAGCCCTGTGTTTACCTCTGTAATATGCAGAGAAGGATATGCAGAGAGTAATCTGCATGACACCATGGAGGTGGTGTCTAGTATTTTGGGGTCTTGCCTCAGCTCTGATGTGTAATCTTTCAAGCTGCAGAAAGTCATAGCCTCTATCTCAAAAGGCTCTATTCCAGCTGACAGCGTGGAGCACTAGCTCTTGATCCTGCCCCCTCCTGGCTCACTAGGGAGCAGTGGGCGGGGCTTTCTTGGGAAACAAACCTGCTCTCTAAAGACTGCCACTAGCATCTTGGCCCCTCTTTTTATTTATTTATTTATTTGTTTGTTTGTTTGTTTGCTTGTTGTGTTTGTTTATTTATTCATTTTGTGGCTGGCCAGCCTGCCCTGGTGGTGGCGCTGGCGCAGCATGTGGTGCCGGGGATCGAACTGCAGTCCCCGCAGTTGCCTGAGCCCTCCTAAGCAGGCGCTTTAGACCACTGAACCATCTCGCCGGCCCCTGGCCCCTCTTGATAGCCATTGTTTAGGGCCAAGTGAAGGGATAAGAAAAAGACCTAGTCAGGGGCCAGTGAGATAGTTCAGCAGTCTAAAGCACCTGCTTAGGCAACCACAGGGACCGCAGTTCGATCCCCAGCACCACATGCTGCACCAGCCCCACCCTCAGGGCAGGCTGACCCGGACCTCATATAAATAAATAAAGTTAAAAAAAGACCTAGTCAGGTCTGTACTTGTCAATACATGGAAATAGGGTCAGGCCCAGCCAAAATGGAGACAACTCTTCCTCTTTCAAGGAGTCACCCCAGAGCTGGGGAAATAGCTCAGTAGAATAAGCACTTTTCTGGCAAGTGCAAGGTCCTAAATTCAATCCCCGGTACTGCCAAAAAAAAAAAAAAAAAAAAAATACTCCAATATCGAGTAGTCACCCTGGTGGTCCTAAACAGTGCTCCATAGTCACCTTCTTACACCCCTCCTTCACTCCCAAGCTCTGAGAGGAACCTGCCCTTACCCTCCCCCTGCCCTAGCACTAAGCCTGAGCCTGTGACATTCCCCCCCTCCCCGCTTTTTTTTGTACTGGGATCAAACTTTGGATTTTGTGCTTGCCAGACCTTTTTTTTGAGATGATCTTCAGGCTGGCCTTGAGCTCACTTTGTAGCCCAGGCTGGTCTCAAATGATCCTCCTACCTCAGCCTCCCCAGTGCTGGGGTTAAGACATGTGCTGCCACACCTGATTTTCCCTTTCTTGATGGGATATCCTGTGCTATGGTTTTGTTTATTCTACCTGGAAGAGTTCATAGGGTAAAAGTGTCATATGGACTGTTCTGGTTCTGACACAACCACCTTGGCTTGCTCGTGCCATGGTTTACCGTCCCATCTGGCCTCTGCCACTCTGCTCTACATCAAGGGCCCAACTAGGGACCCTGGCTTATCCCAGGTGACTGACTGGGCCATTGTCCACCCTCCCCTGACTCCTGTACCTCTGCTCAAATCCCATCTCTTATGTCCTTCCTTAGGCTGAACCTCTGTGCTTCAAAGTCGGGGCCATCTGACTACTGAACCCACCTTTCCATCTTCCCACTCCCCCTAAATGGGCTCACAGGGAACTACTCCCTCACATTCTTGAATAGCTCTCCCTCCCTCCCCAGCCCTCAGAGCTGAAGTGTGTATTTCCCAAGAGTCATGAACAAGCAGAAAGAAAGGAAATAACATGGAGGTGTTGGGGCAGTGTGTGGTAGGGGCATGTTCTTCCAACACTGCGGGCTTCCTCTAGGTCCGTGTCTATGATCCAGCATCCCCCCAGCGCCGGCCAGTCCTAGAGACCACCTATGGAGAGTATCCACTGACAGCCATGACTCTCACTCCTGGTGGCAAGTGAGTGCCTAGAGGGGAAGGTCGGGATCAGAAGGGGTCCTGAAGGTTTTGCCTACCCCACCTGCCTCTTTCCTTCTCTGCAGCTCCATCATTGTTGGGAATACTCATGGGCAGCTGGCAGAAATTGACTTTCGGCAAGGTGAGCCTACCAGGGGAGTAGGGAAGGGGCAAGGAGGCAGTGAGATCTCCATCTAAGGCTGTTGGGGAGCCACTGAGCCGCAGTCCAGTGCCAGAAGGCCAGGGTTTAAATCCTTGGTTGCACCAAAAAGCTAAATGTGGAGATGCAATTTCAGTCCTTGTGCCCTAGTTTCTTGACCTGTACAATAGAAAACTAGCCAGGCATGGTGGCACACACCTGTAATTCCAGCACTGGGCAGGCTGAGGCAAGAGGGTTTTGAGAGTTCAAGACCACCCTGGGTTACACAGTGGGCTCAAGGCTAGCCTACACTGCACAGCAAGACCCTGTCTCCAAAAAAAGAAAAACAAGGGCTGTTGTGAGGACTGAATGCTGAAATGTAAGGTGGTCTGAGCACTACACAATGACAAATGCCCTTGGCTGGCTTTCCCCTTCCACAGGGCGCCTACTGGGCTGCCTGAAGGGGATGGCAGGCAGTGTCCAAGGACTGCAGTGCCACCCTTCAAAACCATTGCTGGCCTCCTGTGGCTTGGACAGAATGTTGAGGATACATAGGATCCAGAACCCACGTGGCTTGGAGCATAAGGTGAGCCCCATCTCCAGCCTAGCACCGCATGGAACCCAGGTCCCTGCTCCTGCACTACCTGTATGCTTCCGTCCCAACGTGGACTGCTCCTCTTTTGCAGGTTTATCTTAAGTCTCGACTGAACTGCCTTCTCCTGTCAGGCAGGGAAAACTGGGAGGTGAGGCTCGTGGGAACCCGGGAGTCGGGGGTGCCTGGGGACAGTGTCTGTACTGTTTATGGGCTTGCCCCATTCCTTAATTTCTCTAAGGTCATCTAAAGGGTGATAGCCTAGAGCACAGTGGCAGTGGTTTGGCACCCAGAGCCTTTCTTTATAGGGCCAAGGCTTCCTTGCCTTTTTCTGATCCGAGCTTTCTGCCTGTACCAGGATGAACTAGAAGAACGCCAGGAGCCTGGCGAGGAGCCCCCGGAAGACTCGGAGGTGGATGAGCTCTGGGCATCCTTGGAGGCTGCTGCCAAGCGGAAGCTCCCACATACAGACCAGACCCTGAGGGTCCCTGGGACCCAAAAGAAGAGACAGTGCCCCTGAGTCCCGAGCCCTCGTGAATAAACAACTTCCACCTGCTGCGTCCGACAGCCCCCCCCCCCCCGCGTGTCTGCGATGTGGGGGGGAAGGGTCGGTGATGGGGTAGACGTCACAGAAGCTATGCGGTGTCCAGCGGAGGCCAGCAAGCACCAGGGACCATGGGCTGCTGCCAAGACAAGGTCGCAGAAGAGACCCCGGTGCCCAGAGCGAGGCAACTCCAGAAGGACGGACCTGGAGCCCGTACCAACAGGCCTGCGGGCGAGGAGGACAAAGACTCCACGGGCTACCGAGACCGCAGATCCGACGACAGCTTCTTCATCACCGTTCTGTGGCGGAGGCTCTCCATGTTCAGCCGGCGGGGCTCCGCGCGGTCGTCCGCGAGACATTCCGAAGTCATCCAGAAGCAGGGGGACGTAATCGAAGAGGGCGTGCACAAGTGCAGCCAGGAACAGCCGGAAAAGGGATGATTCAGTCCCCTGGGAATAAAACGTCTGTCTCAGCTCTGCCAAGGCGCGACGACCTGTTCCCTGTTGGTGCCAGGCACTTTAAAGCTTCCGCTAGGACTGGCCCGGCCGGTGGCTGGGAGCTCAATTGGGGGCGGATCCAGAGTGGCGGTTCAGCCAATGGGGGGCTGTGGTTGCGAGTGCGGCAGAGGAGGGGGAGTAAATGGCTCGTAGCGGGGGCGGGGCTACGCGTGGGTGACGTGGCGGTGTCCAGTCGGCTGTATAGTGCGCGCGACTCCGGTGCCAGCGGAGGTGGCGATCGCCTGGGAGATTGCGGCAGGGGCAGCGGCGAAGAGGTAGGGTCCGCTCTGAGCGGGGCCCGGCCGCTCCGTAAGCTCGGGACAGCGGTGACGTGGGCTCAGACGGGCGGGAGAAGGGAAGCTGAAGCCGGCGGACAAGTTCTGCCGGCCCGGCTCCGGCGAGCGAAGGCCGCACCGTCCAACCAGGAAAAATCCAGTGCGGAAGAACGTGGAGCGTGGCCAATCAGCGGCTTCAGCCTTGTGGAAGGCGGGACTTTTCCGGGGCGGTACTTCCTGTTTCGAATAAACACCCCGAGGTCCCCCTCGGCCCGGCAAAGTGCGACCCTCGGGGGCTGCAGCCGCGTCTCCCACTGGTCCTTCGCTCGGCGGGGTAGAGCAGATCGAGGCGGGCCCTTCCTCCCGCTGAGCGCAGGACCCGGGCCGGGCGGGAAGCGCGGGGAGGCGGCGGCCGCGATGACGCTCTCCCCTTCGCTAAGGTCCGAGCTGATGTGGCCCAATGATCCCGCGGAAACGCCACGGGGCTAAGAATACGGATCAGGGCGTCTACCTGGGCCTCTCGAAGACACAGGTCCTGTACCCTGCCACTGCGGGCACAGGCCGCAGCGACGCCGCGGCCCCGGCCCCGGCCCCGGCCCCGGCCCCGCCCCCGCCCGGCACCATGTCCTGCAGGGACCGGACCCAGGAGTTCCTGTCCGCCTGCAGGTCGCTGCAGAGTCGGCAGGTGAGGCTGGACCCGGCCGCGGCATTGATGGGGCGGGGCCAGTGCTGGGCTGGGGAACCCTGAAGATCTTCGCTCCTGAACTTGAGACGAGGACCTAGGCTGTTTAAGGAACCCCTAGAGGGTGAGATCTCTATGCCGGAGGGAAGCTGCCTTGAGGTATTTTTGGGGGTCAGAAAGTGTTTTCCAAGTGGGACCTGAGTAACCATTTTAAGGTTATTACTGTTCAGCCTCTGTTAACAATTGTCTTTTTATGTGATGTGCAAGAACTTTCCAGTTTCTTGATTTCCTGATTCCAGCAGGATGGTAATATTAGTTGCTGGTTTTTTATTGCTTAACAATGTGTCAAGAGAGTTGTCTGAAGTTTTTTCAACCTTCTGTAGTGCCTGATCTTGGAAACAATAGGAGTGAATAAATTATTTTCATTTTATGAAACAGGAAAACTTTATAAACAGTTTAGTTGCCCTAAATGCCCACCTTCTAAATTGTGAAAACTTACTTGATACCACTGACTGATCTAGATTGGCCAGTGGTGGGTGTTACCAGCACTAGAGTAGTGGACACGTGAGGAAGTGAAAACTGGAAATGGGTAGGAGGAAGCTGAAGTTGGCCTTCTTGACTTTACTTTTCAGAATGGAATACAGACAAATAAGCCAGCTCTATGTGCTGCCCGACAGCGCAGTGAATTTACCCTTATGGCCAAGTAAGTGGAGGGCAGCTCTGCGTAGGGAGAGGTCCTGACCCAGAGTGGGCTTCCCGTGGTGGACTGGTTGTGAGGGCTGTGAGGGCTTGAACTGGAGCTAATGGGGGAATAGCCCTCTTCTACCTTCCACCATGTTCTCACTGATGATCTTTTTACAGGCGCATTGGGAAAGACCTCAGCAACACATTTGCCAAGCTGGAGAAACTGACAATCTGTGAGTGTTCTTAGAGTCTTTCAGAAGTGTGGCAATGAGTCAAAGAGGGTCTAAGAGCTGTACCCCTGAGCTTTGTTTCGTTAGAGGGGGTAGTAGCTGTCAAACCCAGGTCCTGTGCATGCTAGGGTAAGGTTCTGTCAGTGAGCCGTGTCACTGGTAACCCTTTGAGTCTTGTTACAGTTGTTACAGTGTCGTGTTTTTTGTCTCTGCAGTGGCAAAGCGCAAGTCACTCTTTGATGATAAAGCAGTAGAAATTGAGGAGCTAACATACATCATCAAACAGGTAAGCTGCTGGCTATTTGGTCACCCGTGTTCTAATCAGATCATGCCCAGTACCTGCCATTGCTGTGGCAGTCCAGAGTCAGCCCTAAACACCCTGTTCCTCCACTGACTGCTAGATCCTTACTTTTCTCTGCCATATGAAAGGTAGTGTACTGGACACTGGTAGCACAAATCTGAGGCAAGATTCTTGCTTTTGAGTTTATTATCTAGAAAAACTGTCCAGCTTTATAAGTCTAGCCTTATGAGTGTGAGGAGTGGTACAGAAGCTAAAACCTGAACTGTACAGAGGCAGAGGGAGGCTGTCACCCCTCAGGGAGGCCTGCCCCGGTTGTATTAGTACCACATCACTCCAACTCGGTCATGTCACTGTGCCGTTTTCTTTTTCATAGCACTTGCACTTCCAAATGTTCTCTGTAATTAGCAATGTTTGTTGTTGGTCTGTTTTTTTTCCACCTACCACCCCATTTAATCATCTTAACAAATTTTTGATGACTATGAGAACCAGCATAACAATTAACCCATTTTAGTACTGGCACTTGAACTCAGGACTTTGCACTTGTCCCCCAGGTGCTGTGCTGCTGAACTATACCTCCAGCCAGCACAGTATTTTTAGCCAATGAAAGATTCTCAGTTATTGTATATAGACTTTCCCACCACCCCAGTACCGGGGATTGAACTCAGGACTTTCCACTTGTCAGGCAAGCACTTATTCTACTGAGCTATCTCTCTAGCCCTTACATGTAGACATTATGCATTGTGTTTATAATTTTGATCAGCTGGCAACCTGGTGAAAGCATTTTCTTAGTTCTAATAAACAACTAAGTTACTGACAAATGTTTTAAAAAATAAGTAAAATAACAAAAATCCAAAAAGACAATAAAAAATTTTAAATGTTGCTTTCAAACAAAATAGCTATAAGTATGGTAACGAATCACATATTGGGCAGATAAACACACAATAAGATCATTCTTTTATTTCCGTTTTTCTTTTTGAGATAGGATCTCGCTATGTAGTTCAGGCTGACCTTGAGTTCACTTTTGTAGCCCAGGCTGGTCTCAAACTTGCATCGATCCTCCTGCCTCAGCCTCCCAAGTGCTGGGATTACAGGTGTGCACCACCACTGTCCGGCACTATGGTAATTCTTTTATTAAACCAGAGAGCATTCAGATGTATTTCATTTGGCTGGGTTGAATTATAATAGTTTTACAGTTTTAAAGTTTGTGACTATAAACTTGCAATTATTTAACTTAGGTTTGTAACTAAATAGACTAGTCAGAACTTTAGGCTAATAAACATCTTTTGCAATAAGAATTAGAAAGAATAAAAACTTACAATTTTTTTTGGTATTTTAAGAATTTTGGCAGCTCCATTTTTCACTCAGCCTCCAGCTGAATCATGTTTATACTTCCGTCACCTACTCACGCCTTGTTTTTGCTCTAACAGGGTTGTGGATCTCCTCTGTAAGAATTAGCATAGCTTGGATCAGCTTGAACTTTTATGAGATTTAGCTTTTATATATTAACAAGTTTTTAGATAATTTTTAAGATGTTTTGTGGCCTTGACCACTTTAAGGACCTGTTTGTAAGCTTTATGTGTTTGTTTGTTTATTTATTTGTCTTTTTGAGACAGGGTCTCACTATGCAGTTTATTTTTATTTTTATTTTTAATTTTATTTATTTATTTGTTTGCTTGTTGTGTTTGTTTGTTTCTTTATTTATTTATTTTGTGGCTGGCTCAGCCTGCCCTGGTGGTGGGGCTGGAGCAGCATGTGGTGCCGGGGATCGAACCGCAGTCCCTGCAGTTGCTTGAGCTTTCCTAAGCAGGCGCTTTAGACCACTGAACCATCTTGCTGGCCCTCACTATGCAGTTTAGGCTGGCCTTGAGCTCGCTTTTGTAGCCCAGGCTGGTCTCAAACTCACACTGATCCTCCTGCCTCAGCCTCCCAAGTGCTGGGATTACAGGTGTGTGCCACCATGCCTGGCTTTTATGTGTATTTTTAAAAGCCAGTTAAAGGGTTATGACTGTGGCCACTTGTGCATGAAGGAACTATTTGTGTATTACCTTCCTTTTTTTCTTTTTTTTTTTTGGTGGGCCCAGGGTTTGAACTCACAACCTTGTACTTGCCAGGCAGGCACTTGTGCCATGGAGCTGTCTCTCCAGCCCCGTGTATTATCTTCTTCAGAGCTGGGACCATAGGCTCCTACCACCATGCCCGGTGTGGCCAGGGAAAGCAGAGGTGGAGCCACCTCTCTGCTCCATGGTTCCGCCGCTGACCTGTCGACATTGCTGCTGTTAGACAACAGAAACGGTGGCTGGGCACATGGGGAGGGTGGGGCTAGGACACTGGGTGCAGACGGGCACAGGAAAGATGTGGCCACCAGGTACCCCAGCAGCCTGAGCCAGCTGCGCAGCCAGGGCGCAGCAACATGGTAGTTTCAGAAAGCAGGCATTCGTGCTCCTCACACTTCTCCCAGTGTCTCAGATGCACAACCTTGGCACACACACCAGCCTCTACAGTTTCCAGAGATGTGGTCCGTGGAGTTTCTCTTATTAATCTCATCTGACTGCAGCTCTACCAGCAGCCCTGGCACAGTGAGCAGTTTTTTCCTTATTTTATGCTTTTCTTGTTGGTTTTTTTTTTTGTTGTTGTTATACCAGGGATCAAACTCAGGACCTTGCACCTGCCAGGCAAGCACTTATTCCACTGAGCTATCTCCCTGCCCCTGGATCTTATGTTTTTGAGTATTCTTTTGGATGACTCAGAAGGAAGCAGTGATCCTATGCTGATGCAATTTTGCCCTGGAGGTCATAACATCAGGGTACCATTAAGGCCTCTAGGCCCTGGCTTCAAATTTGTAGTTTGTGGTCCCCAATACTTTCCCATTCACAAAGGTTTTTAAGAGAAAAATAAGTCATGCATAGCACCAGAGCAGGAAGTTGTTTCTCCTGCTTGTTCATAGATGTACCTCTGGGCTTTCCATTGCCTGGCTACAGTCACTGAGTGGTAGTTGAGTGGGTTGGAAAGGCAGGTTGGTGGCTGCTGTGAAGAGCAGCAGCGTGGTCCTGGGAGCTTGACACTAGGGAGGATGCTGCTGCGCTTACTTGTCCTGCACAGAGGTAGTGAAGACGGAGGCCACAGGGTAGCTGCAAGGCAGCAGTACTGGTGGAGAGACAGCTCTGGACTCGTCATGGAGCTGGCCCCAGACCCAGTCTTCAGTGGGGCATGAGCTCCTGGAAGGTTTTGAGCAGGAGCATGACACTGTCTGACTTTTGGATTAGAGGCCACTCTGACTCCTGTGTAGGAAACAGGTTGTTTGAAGGATGATCCCTGAGGTTCTTTAAGATTTACTCCCTCCCCTAGGAGACTGAACCCATGGCCTTCTCATTGAGCTACACCCCAGCCCTTTATAAAATTTATTTAGAGGAAGGGGACACGCTACAAGGCTCAGTTACCCAGGCATGAATTGAATTTGAGACCTTCTTCCCGTAGCGTCGCAGAGAACTAGGCTTACAGGTGTGCTTCACCCATTCCCAGATTAACCTCTGTCTTACTCCAACTTGTCTTCCTGTTCCTCCTTGGCTCTGCTGTGCTGGTACAGGCTTTCTTTGCCACCTCCTGGCTTCTTCCTTTGTCTCTCTTATCTCTTAGTGGGCAGAGGACACATGATCTGGTGTAGACAGCATGGCTCTGTGACTTGCGACCTGCGTGTGACCTTGCTCTTCTGCTGTAGTCTAGGAATTCTCTCATTTTTTGTGTCTGGAAAACTGATGGCTTTCACTGCTTCCCTTTTCCTGAATGTTGGCCAGTATTTTGCTGTGCACTATACACTGGCCTCCAGAGGGTTCCGTGGCCTGAAGGATAGAGCAAGGCACATGCTGGGGCGGGTAAACAAGCCAAGGTTTCTAAAGGCCAAGCTCTCTGCGCTGCGGCTCCGAAAGCTCAGCGAGCCCTTACAACTTCTGCTGGTAGTTTCCGCCATGCTCTCCGCTGCTGAGATAGCCTGCCTGGGTCAGGGCCTGGCTGAGGATCCAGTTAACACGGGGTTTTCTATGGCTTCTTTCATCAGGACATCAATAGCCTCAACAAGCAAATTGCTCAGCTTCAGGATTTCGTGAGGGCCAAAGGCAGCCAGAGCGGCCGGCACCTGCAGACACATTCCAACACCATTGTGGTCTCACTGCAGGTGGGGACAGGGACAGCTGGGATGGGAATAGGGGTGTTTGCTCTCCAGCTGACCCCTCTCCTTACCTTCTAGTCAAAGCTGGCTTCCATGTCCAATGACTTCAAGTCGGTGTTAGAAGTGAGGACAGAGGTGAGAAGAACATGTAAGAGGGATAGGAATATGGGAAGGCCCAGGGGAAACGGGGAGGGGCAGGTTCTCCAGGGTCATGGGACCAGCAGGAGGGGCCTTGCTCTCGGCTCACCCGCCTTCCAGAGGGCCTGAGGACCTTTGCTTTCTTCCCCACCACAGAACCTGAAGCAGCAGAGGAGCCGGAGGGAGCAGTTCTCCCGGGCCCCCGTGTCTGCCCTGCCCCTTGCCCCCAGCCACCTGGGTGAGTCCTGATAGGGGAGCCCTGGCTTGGAGTCATGTGGAGGAGGAGAGGACAGGGTCACTCTGTGTTGTGTCGGAGTCCAGCCCAGTTCTGGGTCCTTATGTGCCACACTGCGTCTCACATCAGGTGAACTCAGTCTTACAAGAATGAGAATCTCACTTTTATATACTTAGTCACATTTTCTTACTTAATTTTCACAACCACACTTTGAGAAAGCAAATACTGTTATCTCCATTTTATAGGTGAGAAACTGAGGCTCAGAGAGGTTAGATAACCTGTCCAGGGTCACAAGGCTAGTAAGTGCCAGCGATGGGGCTTATGTCAGAGTGTATGGGCTTTGGACCTGTTTTTACCACTCAGCTGAGCCACGCCCCCTTTTCCCCAGGTGGTGGCCCGGTGGTTCTGGGGGCCGAGTCCCATGCCTCCCGAGATGTGGCCATCAACATGGTGGACGCACGCACCAGCCAGCAGCTGCAGCTCATGGATGAGCAGGTACCGCTCCGTACTGGAATGAGCAGTCCTCGGTGCTTGGGGTCCCCACTGTGTGGGGAGAGTGGGTGGAGTGACCACTCCTAGAGAAGGACCCATGCTCACTGCTGTCTCCCTGCTGAAGGATTCCTATATCCAGAGCCGGGCAGACACCATGCAGAACATTGAGTCCACAATCGTGGAGCTGGGCTCTATCTTCCAGCAACTGGCGCATATGGTGAAGGAGCAGGAAGAGACCATTCAGAGGTGAGCACCCACCAAGAGGCTCCTCTTCCTGTCACTGGCATCGAGAAGCTCCAGGGACAGCATGGTACCTTAGAAGAGTAGTGCCTCCCACTGCTACCCAGCCCAGGTCACCTCTCCACCCAGTGTTTTTGGTAAGCACCAGCCTGGGTGCTGGAGGTGCAGTGGTGCAGGCATCCCCCCGTGGTGGGTGTGGGGCTGGCTGTGCCATAACAACTGTGCAAAGAGCCAGTACACAAGCAGATTCAGGGGCCTGACAACTGCAGCTCTACAGAGACCTAAACTAGGACATCGTCGTGAGAAATGGGCTAAGAGTGGGACACAGGGCTCTATCCCTGCAGGCCCTGCTCCAGGAGAGGCAGGGGCAGGAGGATTGCTTCAGCTCAAGAGTTTTTGTGTTTGTTTGTTTTCCGGTACCGGGGATTGAACTCAGGACCCTGTGCTTGCCAGGCAAGGAGCTCAAGAGTTTGAGGCCAGCTTGACCAACATAGCCAGGAAGTGACAGGGTGGTGAGGATGGCTGCTCTAAAGGAGACATGGCATTGGCCCAGGGAGTGTTCGGAGTGGGGACAGGTGGATCCTGGCTCCTGAAATGGAACAGTCTCACAGTATTTGAGAGTTTAGGCCAGTGTGCTCAGAAAGCTGCAGAATCCTGGAGGAGAGAGACAAGGCCACTGATGTCTCAGTTAGTTATGGGGACACATACAGCAGTAGGCAAGATCCTTGTGAAATTCACATGCCAGGAGAGGGGATGAGAAATAGACACTAGGTTTGGAGGGACACGTACTTTGTTTATTTACTTCCCCTGACAGAAGTTATAAATGTAAAAGGACAGTAATACCGGCCTCACTGGGTGGCCTCTGACCTGGGAGGAGATCAGTTATCCTGAGTCAGGTCTCCAGGGAGGGATCAGTACTTGGACACCAGGCCGAGGAAGAACCAAGTACAGCTACGAGGATGCTCGGCCTGTGCTGGGCACCTGAGAAGGGAGATCACACAATTTGCACAAGTGTCTTCCCATGGATGGCTTTGCAGGGGCCAAAGTTTGTTGCATTAAACATTCCTTCATGACAGGACATGTCCCTGGAGGTTTGTGACTAGATGATCTCATCACTTTATGTCAGCATCAGAGTGTACCTAATTGAAGATGAGTGTGGTATCTTTATGTGTCTTGTATTCTATGAAATAATGTTATTTTGATTTGTTTTGAGACAAGGCCTCACTATGTAGTTTAGGGTGACCTTAAACTCGCTGTGTAGCCCAGGCTGGCCTCAAACTAATGATGATCATCCTGCCTCAGCCTCCCGTATGTTGGGATGCCAGGTGTGCACTACCAGGCCAACCTCCATCCTCTGCCATTTTGGGAATTCTTAACTGCCCTTCATTGACTGAGACAGTGCTGTGTATGCTTTGGCCAGCTTTCTGTTTCTGTACCTAAATACCTGAGAGTAACTTAAAAGGAAAACAGATTTATTTTGGCTTATGTTTTTAGTGGTTTCTGTATGTGGTCAGCTGACTTCATTGTTTCTGGGCAGAGATACATCTCAATGTAAGGCCCTGGGTTCATTGCCCGTCACCACAAACACACACACACACACACACACACACACACACACACACAGAGTGGGCAGGCTCTTCTGAGCCCTGACCTCATCTGTATCATGACATTTGTTCTCTTTGCTTCAGAACTAGGGTTTCCTGGTAGTCTGTGACCTTATACCACTATATTACAAATGTAATACATGTTTCATCCATAGAAATTAGTAAATACTGCAGAGCAAAAATTATAGTAACCCTTAAGAGGTTCATATCTAGTGGACTAGGCTAAGCAGCCTGAGAAGATACAAGGCAGGTGAAGAAAATGAGATTGGACATTAAATGACTTTTAGTCATAAGCTGGTAAGTGGTAGAGTTTGTTTTAAAACTAGAGCTAAGGTGTTTTCCGTTCCTCTGCAAGCATCTTCTCTGTACCCAGATGCAGATCTCCAAGTGGCTCCTGTGTAGGCTACTTACTCGGGGCCTGTGGCTCTGTCTGAGCCAGCACTCAGTGTTCTTCTGTTGCCCTCCCCCACCCCCAGGATCGATGAGAATGTCCTCGGAGCTCAGCTTGACGTGGAGGCTGCCCACTCCGAGATCCTCAAGTACTTCCAGTCTGTCACCTCCAATCGGTGGCTCATGGTCAAAATCTTCCTCATCCTCATCATCTTCTTCATCATCTTCGTGGTCTTCCTGGCCTGACCCCTGTCCACTCCAAGGCAGTGCATGGGACATGGGCCGTGTGATGACAGCAGGTGGCACATCTGCTGTTGAGCCTGTATTGGGTGCTGTATCGAAGGCCCTGACTCCCTGGAATGTACAGGGCAGCCACTAGCCCTGACCCACCCATGCCACCTGCCATGCTCAGGCCTGTGAAACACACATGGGTCTGGGTCCAGACTCTGCATGCATTGGCAGGAAGGAAGGGAGCAGGAGCTAGCCAGGGGTTGGTGTGGGTCATGTCTCCCCTGGCAGATTTTTATAAATCCTCCACACTTAAGAAGAAACTGGGCAGCAGGAGGAGATGATGTCCCTCCCTGCCTTCTGGAGTGAAGAGAGGAAGTGAAATGCCCCAGGGACCAACTTCATCATCTGGGTTAGAACTTTGGACCACCTCCTCCCTCTTCATATGAGGCAGGGCGCCTGAGCCCTCTGTCTGCATAACCCAACACCCACCAGCTGCTGTGACAGGCTTGCTGTGCTGTGGCCGGTTTCTTTCAATTACAGTGAGACTGTCAGCCTCAAGAGCTGTGCTGTCATTCCTGGGGGAGCGCAGGCCTGGGCACCTGCTGTGTTCACTGCTGCCCTGGGTGGGGGGACCCAGGGGGCCTCACTTCTGACGCAGAAGCCTCCTTTGTGGGAAATCTTCATGGAGAAGCCAGCACGCAGGCGAGGCCCAACTAGTTGTCCTGATAGCTCCCAGATTGGCTTAAGCAGTTGGGATCTGCAAGCCCAACAATAATGCAGTCCTGTTGTCCACCCCCCCACCCCAATAAAGGGAATCCGCCCAAGGACACCCTTGGAGAGAGAGGATACGTGTGGTCCTGTCCTTCTGGATGGAGACCTGCAACTGCACCATGAGGTCACAGCTCCAAAACAGCTGGCAAAGGGCACTATAGCTGCAGAGGCTCGTGTGGGTGGTGTGTAGCCTGGAGTCACCAGTGGAAGCTCAGTGTGGAGGATGTCCTTAGCCATTAATTTCACAAATATTGGTGATTTTTTTGAGGGGGGTCTTTTTGAGACAGGGTCTTACTATGCAGTTCAGGCTAGCCTTGAGCTCACTTCTGTAGCCCAGGCTGGTCTTGAACTCGTGCCGATCCTCCCGCCTCAGCTTCCCAAGTGCTGGGATTACAGGTGTGTGCCACCATGCCCGGCTAAATACTGGTGAATTTAAAACTACCAGCCCCACCCCAGGAGCAAGCTGAGCTGGCAGCTGAGTCTGGACGTGGAGGTGTATGCCTGTAATGCCAGAACTGATAAGGCTGAAAACAAGATCACTACCAGTTTGAGCTGAGTAGTGAGACCCTGTACCAAATACATAAAATGAAAAGAAAGGAATGAAACTACCAGCCTTGGACCGGTCAGATAACTCAGCAGACTAATGGCACAGGGTAGCAGCCAGGGTTTGGTTAAGGGTGCACTGAGAAGGCCATTGAGACTGGGTGTGGTGGCATGTGCTTATAATCCCAGTGCTTGGGAGGCTGAAAATAGAAGAATCACTACTAGTCCTATCTACATAGTGTGGAGCTAGAAAGATAGCTCAGTGGAATAAGTGCTTACCTGGCAAGCACAAGGTCCTGAGTTCAATCTTTGGTACCACAAAAACGAAGCAGAAAACTATATGGTGAGACTCTGCAGACTACTAAATACAAAAAGAAAACAAACTACCATCCTTTACATGGAAGCTCCAAATTAATCAAGATTTGATTTGTCTTATGTATTTGGTTGTTGCAGGGTCTCACCACACAGCTGGGACTCTGGTGATCCTTTCGGTCTCTGCAATGCATTATAAGCCTGCGCCCCTAGGTCTGCGCTCAAGGCTGCTCAGCCCGCCCTGGGGTTGGGGCTGGCTCCGGCCTGATCCAACCGCGGTCCCTGTGCTTGCCTAAGCAGGTGTTTTAGTCTGCTGAGCTATCTTGCCGTCCCGACTTTAGGGTTTCTGAGACAGGGTTTCACTAATTAAAACTGGCCTTTAACTCTGTAGCCCGACCCTGCTCCAGCTTCCAGCGAGCCGCCTCCATGCTGAATTGCCCAATTTGGCCTCGGAATTGCGATCTTTTTAATTCAGACTGCTGGAATTATAGACGTGTTCCCTGTGCCTGCTGACATTTTGGTTTTGTATTTTGTCATAATGTGCCTTTTAAGTGGGTGCAACGAGGTGTATCCACTAAAAGCGTGAACCCCTCGCCTTGCCGCCGGCCGCTCCAATATCAGCGTCCTAGCCTCGCGCTCACGATAGGGCGATGGCAATGAGTGAGCATGCGCAGGGCGGTGCCGACGGGTGCGCAAGCGCGACGGGTGGGATGCGCATGCGCAAAGAACGTGCTTGTGCCTCCTACCGCCGGGGACGTGGGCTGCGCGCGCAGAGCCTCGGATATAAATATGGCGCACCGAGCGCTCTACGCTAGCGTCTTACGCGCCTGAGTGGTCGGCTGTAGAGGAACCGGCGCAGACGAGCCCCACTATTCCTTATAGACCATGGCGGATGAGGGAAAGTCATACAACGGTCAGTGTTGGATGGCGGACCGAGGAGAAAGGGCAAGACGCCGTGAGGGCGGGCGGGCTGGCGAGGGGCGGGCCGCGAGCTGGCGGCGGGGCGGAGTCGGCTCCGGAGCGCACCGTGCGGCCCGGTGTCTCCAAAGTGGGTGGGGGCCAGTGCTTGTCACCCCGAACTGGCCCTGAGTGCCTTCCACTTGTGTGTTCTGTCTTTGGGCCTGGGTGCCTTCCACTTGTGTGTTGAGGTCCGTGCCAGGGATTAAGAAGGCTTATTTGAAAGTCATGGGCTTTTTAAAAACTGTATTTTTAAAACCGTAAGTTTGTGCAGGTGTCTGCAAGCTTTACCACTGAGCAACACTCTCTTTCCAATGGCTCTTTTTGTTTTTTACTCCGCTGAACTGCATCCCAGCCTTTTACTTTTTGAGACATGAAGCTTCCCAGGAAAGGCTCGAGTTTGACATGCTCCTGCCTCAGCCTCCCAGAGCACTGGGTTTGTGCTACTTCTACTGGCCCATGGAGTAAGAATTTTCCCCCGCAGGTACTAGGGATTGATCTCAGGGCCTTCAGAGGAAGTTATATCCTTAACCGCCCTGTTTTTTATTTGAGACAAGGCCTTGCCAAATTGCTGAGTTGCCCATGATCTGCTGGAACTTGCATTTGCCCCACTTAAGCCTCAAGAGTGCTAAGGTCACAGGCTTGAGCCACCTATCATCAGGCTGCATAGACTTGTTGTAGACACACTTGTAACCCAACGCTCAGGAGGCTGAGGCAAGGGGTTGTTGAGTTGAATGCCAGCTGGGGCTGCATAGCAAGACCCTGTCCAAAACCAAAAATATAAGTTATTGCTGCATAGCAAGAGTCTGGTCACATTCTTGGAGTGAATTCCGGACCCTTGGTTAAGTACCATCATACGAAGGTATCGCTAGAGCCTGAGTCTCAGAGTTCTCTTCCAAGTTAAAGGGCATTTCTGGTTCAGAAAACAAAAAACATTTCACAAACTGCGGAGTGGCAGTTTGAGATCAAGTAAATTTCTTTTTTTTTTTTTTTAATTATTTATTTATTTATTTAATTGTTTGCTTGTTGTGTTTGTTTGTTTCTTTATTTATTCATTTCGTGGCTGGCTCAGCCTGCCCTGGTGGTGGGGCTGGCGCAGCATGTGGTGCCGGGGATCGAACCGCAGTCCCTGCAGTTGCCTGAGCTTTCCCAAGCAGGCGCTTTAGACCACTGAACCATCTCACCGGCCGCTCAAGTAAATTTCTTTAGAGCCATCTCAAATTGGTTATATCTATAACTGGCCTTTGCATAGAGAAGGAAGAACTGAGTGGTAGATTTATTTATTTATTTTTTTAATTTGTATTTATTTATTTATTTGTTTGCTTGTTGTGTTTGTTTGTTTCTTTTATTTATTCATTTTGTGGCTGGCTCAGCCTGCCCTGGTGGTGGCGCTGGCACAGCATGTGGTGCCGGGGATCGAACTGCAGTCCCCGCAGTTGCCTGAGCCCTCCTAAGCAGGCGCTTTAGAGCACTGAACCATCCCGCCGGCCCTGAGTGGTAGATTTAGAGCAGTTTTCAGAGGTCAGATTTGTGGCCCATTACATTTTGGGTTGCTCTCTTCTCCATTTTGCTTCACTGTGGCTCCTGTCTCTGTTTCGTTTTACAAAAGCCCTACACAGTTCTCAAGACACTTTCCCCTGATGCTGACATCCTAGAGAGAGTTCTACCCTTTGGAAAGGTGGAACAGTTGCATGGAGGTGGCCTCGGTAGTTAGCATGTTTCTCTTTTGATAATGCAGGGTGCTAAAAAGTGGCGGTCACAACAAGATAGCTACATCAGTGGTTAACGTACTGATTTGGGTACCTTTTTCACTTCTAGAACATGATGATCGTGTTAGCTTCCCTCAAAGAAGAAAAAAGGGCCGAGGTCCTTTCCGGTGGAAGTATGGTGATGGGAACCGTCGGTCTGGAAGAGGCAGTTCCAGCGTTCGGTCTTCCCGGCTTGAAGAAGATGATGGTGATGTGGCTATGAGTGAAGCCCAGGATGGTCCCCGAGTACGATAGTAAGTAAGAGTTGATCCACCTTGAGTTCAGTGCCTCAGTAGATCATATTGCCTTCTCGGTGTTCTTGCTTCTCTTATTTTTTTGTGGGAGATTGAACTTAGGCCCTTGCACTTTCCAGGCAAGCGCTTATTCTACTGAGCTGTTTCCCCAGCCCCTTTTGCTTCTCTTCTTAGCTAGAAGAGTGGTACTAGTTAGGACTAGTGTGAGGTTTAAAAAAGATAGCTTTAGTTACCCTAATAGTACAAGATGGTTCTTCCTAGTGTTTGTGGACATTGGATTTTCTGTTTTCCCATAGCAACCCCTACACCTCTCGACCTAACCGACGGGGTGATGGCTGGCATGATAGAGAGCGAATACATGTTACTGTACGGAGAGACAGACCCCCTGGAGAGAGAGGAGGGGCTGGCACCAGCCAGGATGGGACCTCCAAGAACTGGTTTAAAATTACAGTGAGTATCTTGGGGCAGTGGATCAGTGAGGAGAGGTGGGATGGGTGAAGAAAGGTGTTTTCTGTTTTTTTACAAATATCTGTGTTCTTGACTGTTTAGTCTACAAGGTGGTATCCGTGTTTTCTTATTTTTAATTTTATTTATTTGTTTGCTTGTTGTGTTTGTTTGTTTCTTTATTTATTCATCCTGTGGCTGGCTCAGCCTGCCCTGGTGGCGGTGCTGGCGCAGCATGTGGTGCCGGGGATCGAACCGCAGTCCCAGCAGTTGCCTGAGCCCTCCCAAGCAGGCGCCCTAGACCACTGAACCATCTCGCCGGCCCCATGTTTTCTTATTTTAAAAGACTTAAGTATGGCAGGGGGGCCAGGGTTTCAACCCATGGGCCTGCTGTGCCGCCCCTCCCCTGGGGCGCACTGAGCCAGAAATTGGGACTGGGTATGGTGGTGTGCACCTGTAATCCCAGCTCTTGGGAAGTTGTAAACAGGCAGATCACTAGGAATCCATCTAGTGGTAAGACTCTGAACACCCTGTAGACCTTTCCCTAAAATACAAAAGAAAAGGCCTAAGTCTGAGTTTAAGGAAGGGAAACTGGGATGTTCCCTATGAATGGCCCATTGGAGTCAAACTGTGGGTTTTTTTGTTTTGTTTTATTTTGTTTTTTACTATGGCCTGCCCTGGCGGTGGGGCTGGCGCATCATGTGGTGCCAGGGATTGAAACTCGGTCCCTGCAGTTGCCTAAGCTTTCCTAAGCAGGTGCTTTAGACCATCTCACCAGCCCTGAGTGTGGGGGTTGAGCTCTCCTCTCTAGAATTCTCTAGGGCAGAGAGAGCACAATTATATCTTGGAACGTTTAGAATTTTTTCTGGTACCAGGAATTGAACTCAGGACCTTGTGCTTGCCAGGTAAGCACTGTGCCACTGAGCTATTACCTCAGCCCAACTTTTAGAATTTAATACAGGCAGGGGTGTAGGTCAGTGACACATTTGCCTGGCAAGCATAAGGTCCTGAGTTTTATTTCTGGTACCAAAAGTAAATAAATGGGGTGGGGGGTGGGGGGGCTTGCAGGTGAGCTCAGTTGTTTAAAGTGCCTGTTTGGGCAAACTCAGCCTCAGGGGACTGAGGTTCAATCCTGAGCTCCACCAGCCACACCGGTCCTACGAGCCCCACCCTTAAGACAGCCTGACCTAGCCAAATAAATAAATGAATAAATAAACTAACTTTTTCTGAGACAAGATGTCATTATGAAAAAAATTTAAAAAATAAAAAAATGTCATATGCAGTTTAGGCTGGCCTAAAACTCAAAGAAGTCCTCCTGTCTCAGCCTCCCTGGTGCTAGGATTGTACCACCACATCAGGCTTTTGATTCTTCTAAGGAATAATACATGTACAGGGACAGAAAGGAACCTGTTTAAACTGGTGGTTCATTCTAAAAAATTTTTAGTTTTGTTTATTTATACAGACAGTATCTCACTATATAGTCCAGACTGAGCTTGAACTCTGTAGTCCAGGCCGGCCTCAAACTTCTGCCTCCTGAGTACCATAATTACAGATGTACTCCACTGTGCTTAATTTTAATTTTTAAGTTTTGTGGTCCTGGGACCGGTATAGGGCCTTGCACGTGTGTAGCATAGCTGTAACGTCAGGCTGCACTCCAGCCCTTTGGGATCTCTCAGTTTGGCAGGGGCCGCAGAGGAATGCTGGATAAGGTGGGCTCTCTTGTCTTGGTACAGAATGTTCTTTTTTTCTCTCCTTGTTAGATCCCTTATGGCAGAAAATATGAGAAGTCATGGCTCCTGAGCATGATTCAGAGCAAGTGCAGCATCCCTTTCACTCCTGTGGAGGTAAGAGAGATACAGCCCTGGCACCAGTTTATTAGGTGCAGTTCTGGGCTGTACATCTCAGATTGTGGTTTCTTATGTTTTGTGAATACTGGAGACTAAGCTGCGTCCTTGGCCCTTTTTTTTCTTGGAGACAGGGTGTTGCTAAGTCTCTAAATTGCCCAGGCTGGCTTTGGACTTGCAGTCCTCTTTTCTCAGCTTCCCACAGTACTGGGATTACTGGTGTGCCCAACTGAGTCCAGCTGTCTTATTTCCTCCTCTTGCAGTTTCACTATGAGAACGCACGGGCGCAATTTTTTGTGGAGGATGCCAGCACTGCCTCTGCATTAAAGGCTGTGAACTGCAAGATTGTAGACCGGGAGAACCGTAAGGTACGTACGAGGGCTCAGGGCACCTGGAGTAGAGCCTGGTACTCAGGGTGGCATGGGTCTGAGGGCTCAGGGGTTCCTGGAGTTTATGCCACTTACTGTCTTCTCTAGATCTCTATCATCATCAACTCCTCCGCCCCACCCCACACTGTACAGAATGAACTGAAGCCAGAACAGGTGGAACAGTTAAAGGTAAGGCCACCTGTCAGAATGAGTGTTCCAGCCCAGACTCCTCCTCACCCCACACCACCCCAGTGACTCTGAATCCTGTCTTCTACAGCTGGTCATGAGTAAACGTTACGATGGCTCCCAGCAGGCACTTGACCTCAAGGGGCTGCGTTCAGACCCAGGTATGCCTCATGGCAGTTATTCTCAGCCCAGGGTGGGCAGGGTGAGTGTGAGGATGATTTTGTGCTCATGCTGGCCCAGCTGGTCTCTCACACTGGTCTCTCACTGCTTGTGTCCTGAAGATTTGGTGGCTCAGAACATTGATGTTGTTCTGAATCGTCGAAGCTGTATGGCAGCAACCCTGCGAATCATCGAGGAGAACATCCCTGAGGTGGGGGCCTGGCTGGCTGGGGCAGGCAGGACGGCCAGGGCTCAGATGGGCCTTGGACCACTCACCAGTGACACCGCCCTCACTTCTCTCCATGTAGCTATTGTCCTTGAACTTGAGCAACAATAGGCTGTACAAACTAGATGACATGTCTGGCATCGTGCAGAAGGCACCCAGCCTGAAGATTCTCATCCTTTCCGGAAACGAAGTGAGGATTGGATTGGTGCAGGGGAGGGTATAGTCCGTGCCTGCTGTGGGGGAGAAGAGTTAGAGACAAGGCTGCATGCATGGCTCCCCTTACCAGCCTGTGCTCCACTATTTCTTTGCAGTTAAAGTCTGAGCGGGAGTTGGATAAGATAAAAGGGCTGAAACTGGAAGAGCTGTGGCTTGACGGGAATACCCTTTGTGACACCTTCCGGGACCAGTCCACCTACATCAGGTCAGTGGTGGCCTCTGTCCCCCCTCCTGGGGACCTTCACCCTCTGGGAGGCTGAGGTAACATACCCTGACCAGTGCCGTCTGCAGGAGACATGCAGCCCTAAGATTGGATCCCTCCACCCCCTGGGAGGATGTGTGCTCTTCCCTTTGTCTGTCTGTGTCTCCCAGCTCTGTCCCTAGGTCTCGTGTGTTTCCTTAACTGACCATTGTGTGCTGGTTCTGTAGCCCTTCTCCCTCCTGAATGCAGCCTTTTTTGGACTCTTCCCTACCTGCTGTTCCACGAAGGGCACTTCTACTTTTGTACTCTGATTGGAGGTGTCTAGTACATGCCTCGATCTATGGGGTTATCTTGGGCCAAGAGCCTGCTGTCCTCACTGGGACTCAAGCTAGAAGGCTGACCGCTTTCTGTCTTATGATAATCCCTCTTGCCTTTGTGCCAAAAGAGACCTATTCGTGATTCACAGCCAAAGGTTGTGGCCTGGACTTGGCAGCTCATGCAGGGGCCCCTGGAGGCTGGAACTGAACCATCTGTCTTGCTTGCTCGCTCAGTGCTGTGAGCTGGGTCCTCCCTGGGAAAAAAACCTGGGTTCCCAAAATATGTGACAAGAAGCCAGGGCCCTGCCAGCAGGCACGGGCATCCCCAGGCATCTGCTGGGCGTGGAGGCCATGGGGCACAGGCTGCCGAGGAGATGGAACACCTTTGTGGGGTGCTGCCCCATGCTCACACTGCATGTCACCCTGTTTGGCCCTGGAGGATGGCTGGTTAGCCAGAGACGGGTAAGATTCCTCAGGGAAGGAACAACCTAAGACAGGCACAGTCGCAGAGGGGCCATCAGGAGAGAACTTGGGGGCCAACAGAGGTGGGGCATAGACCCTCACCCCCCCAACTTTGCAGGGGCCTGAACCCTCGCCCTCAGAGGGGAATCTCCAGCCCCCATGGCTGTTTGGTTTCCCACGCCTGGCTCAGATTAGGACCCAGGTAGCAGACAGACCTGGTCAGTGGCCACTGCCTACCTACCTGCCCACTACCCTGTAACAGAATTTGCCTGTTTTCTCCCTTGGACCATGGGACGGGGCAGCTGAAAGAAAGGGCTGCATCAGGGTGTCGCTTTCTATTCCTCTTTTCTGAGAGCTTCTTGGCCTCTAGTTCTTTGTTTTTGTTCTACTTCTGTTTTCCTCGACTTTCCTTTCCCATCCCAGCCTGCTTTTTTCTGCATCTCCTTTTCCTTTTTTCCTCTGTTGCCACTTCTTAAGCCTATCTTGCCCATCCCCTGCCCCCACATACTGTGCCATCCCTGTGGTGTGTTCTGGTCTTGGCCAAGGCCAGACCTGGCAGGACGGATGGACACCTGGTGAGGCAGCGGAGCCCCTGGGCTCCCACCCCACTTCCTCCCCCCCCTGGGGCTGCACAGGTGAGTAGGAGGAAGGTAAGGAGGGTCAGGCGGGAAAGGAGGACCTGGGCTTCAAGCCCAGGCTGCGTGCTTGCTGCCTGCTGCCCTCAGGCGGGCAGAGCAAGAGCTGATCCTCAGGGCCTTCTGGTGGTCTGGGTACTGGAGCCAGCGGGTGTCCCCCTACCCTAAGTGTTCTGGGACCCGTGATAAGCAGATGGGAGGGGCTGCCCCAGGTGTGGATGTGTTTGCTCCTAGAGCAGCCCTGGAGTCATGGTGGCTCGAGGTGTCACTCACTTCTGTCCTGTTCTTGACAGCGCCGTTCGCGAACGATTTCCCAAGTTACTACGCCTGGTAAGTCCAAGATGTTTCTTGTTTTCATAAAAAGCATAGCATGTCCTACTGCCAAGGTCTTAGTGAACCTGTTTTATGTGGCTATTAAAGAGCTGGCTCCCTTTGAAAAGCTGATAGAGGGGCTAGGAAGATAGCCCAGTAGAATAAGCACTTGCCCTAGCAAGCACAAGGGCCTGAGTTCAATCCCCAGGTCTGCAAAAAAAAAAAAAAAGAAAAAGCTGATAGAGGTAATAATACTTGCCACAAAAACATTTTTAGGCAACAGTATTATAAATCAGTGTGTTTGAACACTGTGGGTATTTTCAGAGTCTCACAACATATTGGGGGTAGCATTGAACTCGCTGTGCAGCCAGGGTTCTATCTCCTGCCTCAGTCTCACAAATGCTGGGATTGCAGGTTTGGGCCATCAGACCTGGCTTTATGCCTTGCATCTGACTTTACCTCTTTGTGACCAACTCTGTGATCTACTTGTATATCCAGCCTTTGTTTTTTCTTTTTTTGTAAATTTTATTTTATTTATTTGTTTGCTTGTTGTGTTTGTTTGTTTCTTTTTTTTTTTAATTTTATTTATTTATTTATTTGTTTGCTTGTTGTGTTTGTTTGTTTCTTTTTTTTATTTATTTTGTGGCTGGCTCAGCCTGCCCTGGTGGTGGGGGCTGGCGCAGCATGTGGTGCCGGGGATCGAACCGCAGTCCCTGCAGTTGCCTGAGCTTTCCTAAGCAGGCGCTTTAGACCACTGAACCATCTCGCCGGCCCCAGCCTTTGTTTTTTCTTGATGTACACTTGGCTGCTGTTTTTTCCACAGGACGGCCATGAGTTACCCCCGCCAATTGCCTTTGATGTGGAAGCCCCCACGGTGTTGCCCCCCTGCAAGGTGAAGGGGACCGGGGGCGTGTGCGTGTGTCGGGAGAGCACAGCTGCTTCCAGGCACCTAAGCTAACATCAGCTTGATTTCAGGGCAGCTACTTCGGCACAGAGAACCTGAAAAGTCTAGTCTTGCACTTCCTGCAGCAGTAAGTACTCCAGGCCCTGAGGCTTGAGCTACCAGTTTGTCTTGCCTGCACAGTTCATCACAGCCTTTCCTTTTATGTTCCCATAGGTACTATGCAATTTATGACTCCGGGGACCGGCAGGGGCTCCTGGACGCCTACCATGACGGGGCCTGCTGCTCACTGAGCATCCCCTTCATACCCCAGAACCCTGCACGGTATGTGCCGCACAGCCGCCTTTTGCAGTGGGGTACCCTGTTGACCCCACTTGTGCTAACTGCCTGCCTCTCTACCTCCTCTGCAGGAGCAGCTTGGCTGAGTACTTCAAAGATAGCAGAAATGTAAAGAAACTTAAAGATCCTAGTAAGTGTGTGTGAGGCACAAAACAGGGTAACAGAAGAGAATGGAGGAGACAGAATTGAAGGGTTTTAGGAGTGCATGGCCATCTCAGCCTTATGTTCTCCCTTACCCACAGCCTTGCGGTTCCGGCTGCTAAAGCACACACGGCTGAATGTTGTTGCCTTCCTCAATGAGTTGCCCAGAACTCAGCATGATGTCAATTCCTTCGTGATAGACATTAGTGCCCAGACAGTAAGTTCCACATCTGGCCTGCCAGAAGTCTTGGAGTTGAGAGGTGGGGGTTGCAGGCCATCAGTTGGGTAGCTTATGTTACACTGGGTGGCACTTTTCTCTTTCAGAGCACACTGCTATGTTTTTGTGTCAATGGGGTCTTCAAAGAAGGTAAGGGTATTTGAGTCCTGGCTTTGTGGCGTGGTCCCTCCCCTAGTGACATCTTCCTTGGCCTCTCTTGCTTCCCAGCTGCATTCATTTCTTTCTCCCCTGACCTCTTTTTCCCTGATCTTAGTTCTGTAGACAAGTTTCAATACTCGTGAGCCTTAGATTCATTACTTATGTTTATTATTATTTATTTATTTGGTACAGGATCTCACTGTGCAGCTCACACTCATAGTGATCCTCTTGTTCTCAGCCTCCCCAGTCCCAGCACTGGGATTACAAGTGTATGCTATCATGCCCCAACTAGGTTGCTCAGCATGCCTGGGGTTGGGGCTGGCACAGAATGTGATACTAGGGATTGAACCCCAGTCCCTGCGCTTCCCTAAGTAGGCACCTAGCCCACTGGGTTATCTCACCGACCCTAGATTCCTTACTTGTAAGATGAGGGTCCTAATAACTTCTTGGGGTACAGTGGAAAGTATTGAGGCCTAGAGTTTGACCTGAGGCATGGCACACAGGTGCTCTAGTGTCAGTAGTTGTTACTGTTGCTATTCTCTTGCTCTACCCCCATTTAGAAGGCTAATCTTTGTGTGTGTGTGTATGTGTGTGTGTGTGTGTATAATGTATGTGTGTGGTATTGGGGATTGAGCTTGGGACCTTGCACTTGCCAGGCAGGAGTTTATGCCTCTGAGCTATCTCCCCAGCCCCTCCACCCTATTTAAATGTTGAATCATTTGTCTTTGGCCCACTTAGGGTTCTTTGCATCAGTGGCCATGGGTTGAGAACCTGTGTTCTCAAACCTGTGTCCCGAAAGCATAACCAGGCCTGAGGGGCTCTTCGTTGCTCTTCTCGTTGCAGTGGATGGAAAGTCTAGGGATTCTCTTCGAGCCTTCACCAGGACGTTCATCGCCGTTCCTGCTAGCAGCTCGGGGTGAGTCTTACAGGTTCCAGTTCCACCCGTGGCCAGCAGCATGGTAACTGGCAGGGAAAAAGTCCTTGGTGTTTTCACAAAGGCAGTAAGAGGTGAGAGGTGCTTGTGATGAAAAGTGTGGCCCCAAGTTGACTGTCCAGGTTTCCACCCTGGCTTCATCACTTCCAGCTATAGGCAAGACAGTATTTACCTCCTAACTCTGCGGGGAAGATAATAAAAGATGAATGACAGCTGCTCATGGCATGCGGAGATGACTTCCAATTTGGACTTCTTAGGAGAGGTCAATCAATGCTAAAAGGTCACAGGGAAGAGAGGGAGGGAACACACAGGTATTGAAAGAGAACAAATAATGTTGGGAATGAGCTTATTGTCCATCTAACTATTTAAGCTTTTGTTCTGTTTTTTTTGTTGTTGTTGTTTTCACAAGGCTTTGTATTGTAAACGATGAGCTGTTTGTGCGGAATGCCAGCCCTGAAGAAATACAAAGAGCCTTTGTCATGCCTGCACCCACGCCTTCCTCCAGTCCAGTGCCCACCCTCTCCCCTGAGCAGCAGGAAATGTTGCAGACGTTCTCTACCCAGTCTGGCATGAACCTTGAGTGGTCCCAGAAGTAAGTATGGGGCATGTGCAGGATCATGGGCAAACTGAGGAAGGGCTGGAAAGACAAAACACTTTCATGGGCTAAAAAAAAAATCTCATACCTATGTGATACGTGTTTTCTAAGGAAACAGTGTATAGAGATTTTAATAGTGCTAAAGCACGGGGTACTTACACAAGGTACTAAGAAATTTTTTTCAAGAAACAGCTTTTGAGGGGCGGGGGAGATAGCTCCATGGCACAAGTGCCTGACTGGCAAAGTGCAAGGTCATGAGTTTGAACACCGGTCCCGCAAAAAATAAATAAATAAATAAATAAATAAATAAATAAATAAATAAATAAAAAAAAGAAACAGCTTTTGAAGGGGCTGGGGAGATAGCTCAGTGGCACAAGTGCCTGACTGGCAAAGTGCAAGGTCCTGAGTTTGAACCCCAGTCCCGCAAAAAAAAAAATTAACCTGGCACAATCATTGTAAACATTGGCTTTGTCCATGTTTCCCTAAGTTTTCTTGTTCTGTAATTATTGGGTAATCCCTAGGGCTGTGTTTACCAGACCTAATTTTTGGGTTTTGGTGAAGGCTGTTTTTTCAAGTTTAAGCAGATCACAAGTGTTACCCTGACCCCTCACAGATCCTCCTGAGCGTTGGACCCACAGGACACACGGCCTACATCCCTCAGCAGTCTCTCTGCTCCTGACAGCCTTTCTTCTTACAGCAGTACTTTCCCACCAGTGTGAAAATTGTCAGTCCTTGGATCAAGTGTGCCTCGTTTTGCTCTGGGCACAGCGTGACAAGTGCATGGTCACCTTGTAATGGTCAGGGTGGCTAGCTCCCTCTCTCAAACACTGTCTCCTCCCCACCCCAGATGCCTACAGGACAACAACTGGGACTATGCCAGGTCTGCCCAGGCTTTCACGCATCTCAAGGTAAGGTTTGGCAATGGCAGCATAAGCCTGTGGCCCCAGCATTCGGGGGGCAAAGGCAGGAGGGTTCCAAGTTGGAGGCCAGCCCTTGACACCCGGGAGTGGGGTCGGAGTGCCGAGTTTCCTCTGCTGGGTGCTGCCTCCAGCCAGCTGACCCTCTGTGGGCTCTTCTCTAGGCCAAGGGCGAGATCCCAGAAGTGGCGTTCATGAAGTGACTGCTGCGATGTGGCCCTGTAAATAGCCCCTGGATACTGTCTGTCTATCACCAGTGCCGCCTCCGCAGCAGCCACCCTGCCCGTGTGATGGGCGCGGCGGGTGCCCTTGCCACCCCCCCAACGCCCCTGCCGAAGGAGCCCCCTGGAGGCCAGGCCACGGTGCCCGGAGCCAGAGCTGTTCTGTAGACTGACACTAAACTACCCGGAGGACCAGGTGCTTTGTGTACTTCACCCCAGGACGCCTACGTTTTAAGATAAAAGCGTGATACTGTGTTTAACTCGTCGTCTTCCGTGGGCGGGGCAAGTGCGCCGAGGGGCGGGAGCTAGGGCGGAAGTGCGGGAGCGCGCGGGCGGGCGGGTGCGCGCGCCTTGTGTCGCCCCCATGGCTCCGTGGCGGCGCTGGGCCCGGACGCTGCTGCTGCTGCCCACGCGGCCGCTGCACGCCCCCGGGACCCCGCCGCGGGACGTGCTGCTCTTCCAACACGAGCGGGGCCGCTTCTTCGCGATCCTCGGGCTCTTCTGCGCCGGCCAGGGCGTCTTCTGGGCCTCGCTGGCCCTAGCGGCCTTGGCTCCACCCCCGGCGCCCGCTCGGGCTCGGGCCCCTGGCACCCCCGGCGGCGGCGGGGACCTGCGCTCGGCGCTGTGGCGCTATGGGCTGGCCGTGGGCTGCGGCGCCGTGGGTAAGGCGGGCCCTCGGCGAGACCGCGTCCCCGAAGACCTTGTCAGCTCCCTCCTTTACCGAGTGATGGACTGGGGATTAGGAGCTGGGCGCTCTGGCCGAGACGGGTCTCATGAAGAGACGCGGACCCCAAAAATTAAGATACTGTGATGTAGTTCAGCGATTGAAAGAAATAGGGGTGGGTTAACACAAGATTGTGTTTTTAAAGGAGCTCAAAATGTGACCATTTGTTTAGTGGAGGTTACTGGAATGGCTGATCCTTAACCCTCCAGTGCCTTACTCGCTGCTTGTCCCATAGGAACCCTGGTACTGGGTGCCGGTGTGGTCTTCTCTCTCCGATCTGTGCGTTCGGTGATGCTTCGAGCAGGCGGGAAGCAAGTGACCCTCACCACTCATGCCCCCTTTGGCCTGGGGTCTCCTTTTACTGTCCCTTTGAACCAAGTGTCTTGCATGGCCCACCGAGGGGAAGTCCCTGCCATGCTGCCTCTGAAAGTCAAAGGTCGGCGCTTCTACTTCCTCTTGGACAAAGCTGGACACTTCCCTAATGCTCAGCTCTTTGATAGCACTGTGGGTGCTTATCGGAGCTTGTGAAAAAAATGAAGTCATTCACAACTCCGCGAGGAAAGTGAACACCTAGGGATGGAGTGCCAACCAGGGTCACAAAAGGGGTTTACCAGCAAATAAAGGGCAGCTGCCTGGTCCAAGCCTGTTTAGCCCTCACTACTTTCTTCTAACATCAAAAACTCGATACTAATAAGCTGAAGAAAGCAATATATTTCGGTAGAAAAACAGCAACAGGATAAAAGGTTGACGGGGATAGCATCATTTCCCTCTTGGAGGGAAAAGTGAACCTCCAACTGTATGGGGTTAAAGGATTACAGACACTTAAGTCTTAACTGCAGAAAGCACAAGGCATGATCTTCAGAAATGAGGCAGGTGTGGCCCAACAAGAGCATCTGTCTCAGAAGTGCCCCTCTCCAGGGACTGCTGTGGGTTGGCTTCAGACTTCCACTGCACAACCTGGAGCACCAAGACCAAGCACCACAATACCAGGTTCACCCAAGAAGAGTTCTGTGGGAGACAGAACAGGAATGTGAGGAGTGGGGCCATCTCAGATGCAGCCCTTCCGCCCACACCAGTCTGTCAGACTAACCCCCTTCCCCACTCCTCAGCCTGTCCCTGGCGGGCCAAGCCGCTAACACACTGCTGAGTGCCCGCACAGCTACAGACACTGACTGCATCTTAATCCCTGGGTCTCACTTCAGCATGGTGTAGGCTGGAATAAAACTGCAGCGCGGTTCCAGGGGGTGTCCATGAAATTTTCTGGGCTTCGGGGCAGCTGTGAGGTCAAAGAGACAGTTGTGAGAAAAAAGTGATAGAAAACATCCTCAGTACATCTATGAGCCCTTTCAGATGAGGGCAGGTGGGGATACAATGGGAGGTTCCAGATCCCATTTTGCAAAGGGAAGGTAGCAAGAGTCAGGGTCCCTCCCTCCCATTACCTAATGGTTCTATTCAAGGAGATGATGGACTTGCAGAGAGAACTGGTGCCAAACCGAAGAATACAGGCAGACAGTAAGACCAAAAAGGTGGCTGTAGCTGAGACAGCCAGAGCAATCCGGAGCCCTGTAGGACCTCTGGGAGCAAAACAAACCTGTGGTTGAGATGGGCCTCATTTCAACTCCACCCCTGGTCCTCAGGGGAGGGCAATCACCTGTGGAAATCCTCGATGCAGCTGCCGTAGAACCAGAAGAGTAGAAGCAGGAGGCAGTAGAGGGCCAGAAAGCCCGACACCCCAGTCACAAAATAGCATAGTGAGGGGGCCGAGGGTTGGGATAAGGCCAGAAAAGAACCATTCAGGGTGGCCGCACCATACAGTGGACAGCTACCCCTGAAGGAGCCCTGCAGAGAGAAGCCATGGGTCTCTGGTTTCGGGTTACTGCCTTGAGAGCAGTTTCCTGGCAAGTGTTAAGGGAATCATCTAAACCAGAGACCTACTCCAGGCATTTTCAGTTCCCGGTTCTGAGGCTCAGGGCGGAAGACAGGGAAATCAAACCTGCAGTGACCAGATCATGAAATAAGCAGTGGTTATGGGACACAGAGATCTTTGCAAAGTCCGACAAGTTAGGACTTGAGAAATCCAGATGTGGATGGAGTAAGCGTATCTCCAGTGTCTTTGGATCTGTAAATCAAACGCACTAATGCCTAGCTGGGGGCTACACACCCATCTTTTATTTTTTTTTTTTGAGACAGGGTCTCACTTTCCACCCATCTTTACTGGCAAAACTGGAAGCACTGTTTACCGTCTTCCCCATCAGTGTTTTGTCATCAAACATACTTGTAATCACGCGCTGTGGCTCGCTCATCTCCACTGTGCTGTGCTTTATTCCTCGGCAAAACATAAGCGGGGCCCCTTGAAGGCTGCACCCAGGGCACTCCCACGTCTCATCCCTCTTCGACAGTGCACGAAGGAGCCCACCCCGCCCTCGTGGGGTCTCCCTCCCCGCAGCCGCACCTGGATCCAGGTTAGCACCGCAGTGGCCATGGCCCCGCACAGGAAGGCGGCAGCTAGCAGTACAAGCTCTACACTTTGCAGACACGGCAGCGCCATGGCGCCCGAGCCCCAGAAACCAGCGACGGCGAGGACTGCCCCGCGCGCGCACATCCGGCGCAGCCCGGCTACGTCACTTCCGGGGAGCGCTGGCCCGGCGGACCCTCCTCAGAGCGGCAGGTACAGCGAATAGTCCGACAGGGCCCAGCGGCGGGCGGGGCGGCCGGTGCGGCCGATCATGGGCAGCTTCTGCACGTAGCGCGAGGCCGGGCTGGGCCCGCGCGGCGCCGGGAAGGCCGTCTGGAAGAGGCGCCCGCGGCAGCGCCGCCCCGCCTGCCGCCCGGCTATGAGGAACCGGAAGTGCGGCGCGCCGCGGGGCGCGAAGCGGCTCTTCTGGAAGACGTCGCGGGCGCCGGCGCCGGCGCCCTGAGGCCGGGGTGTCCCTCGGGCCCGGTGCACGCGTGGCAACGGCCGGCTCTCGGCGGCGCCGGGCACTGGGGCTGCACTCCGTGGACTCTCGTCACCCGGCGGGCTCAGCATGGCGCTGGCCGTGAGCTGAGGCATCTTGCGCACCGCGTCTGCGGCGGCCGCGGGCTCCTTTTTGTCGCCGGGCGGGCGGGGCGGGGCGGGCGCGGGCTGGCCGGTGCCGAAGCGCGTAGCCAGGCTGTCGCCAAAGAAGGCGTAGAGCTCGCGGTAGATGCCGGCCAGTGTGGCCGGTCCTGCGGGCGGCGGAGGCGCAGGCGCGAAGCCGGGCTCGGCGGGAGGCTCGGGCAGCAGAAGGCCGCCCCATGGAGGGTCCTCGTGGGGCCGGCCTACACCCCGTGCTTTCATCTTTAGCAGACGCTCCACGGCGACCTGCGGGCAAGAGCAAAACCTCGGTGGGTGCGGGGAGGGCGCGACGGGGACGGCCGAGCCGATGGTGGGGACCACTCACCAGGATGGCACCATACACCTTGTGCCCGTCGGCCTTGACCTGCGCGTTGGACACCGAGTAGTCGTCCAGCACAGCCTGCAGGTTGGTCCAGTAGGTGGACAGGTGCGGGTACAGGACACGCTCCACGGCCTGCGAGGAAGGGAACAGTGAGCCCGCGCGCTGCCTGCTGCCCTCCCTGAGCTACACCTCTAGTCTTAACACGTTTAAAACTGGAAGACAGGCAGGTGTGGAGGTGCACACCTCTAATACCTGCATGTGAGACCGAGACAGGAAGATCACTGAGAGTTTGAGGCCAGCAATAGAGAACGAGAGAGACTAATGGAAGTGGGCACATGTTCACTGGTATGCAAACCATTACTGATACTGGCAATAAAATCAAAGCATTGTAATTGTTATGATTATCTTGTATCTGTTTTCTTCAGAACCCTGAATGACAGGCTGGGAATAGAGCTCGGTAGTACAGTGCCTGCCTGGCTAGCACAACATCTTGAGTTCGATTTCTTTCTCTTTTTTTGATGTGTTTAGGACAGGGTCTATAGGGTCTCACTACATAGATCGGATTCGTAGTGATCCTGTTTTCAGCCTCCCAAAACACTGGGATTATAGGTGCGTTTCGGTCGCCCTCAGTGTAACCCCAAGGCAAGGCTGGGCGCGCCAGGGATCAAATGTCAGCACTTGGAGTTCGATTTCTAACACCAAAAATAAAACCCCAAATGAATTTACAATGTTTAGAAAAGTGGCTGGATCAGTAACAAGAAAACCAACTGTATTTTATCAAAAACCAAGATGAAGTTACAGCAGCATCAAAGGGAAGCAAGAGCAGCCAACGAGATAGCTCAGCGATCTAAAAATTTTTTTTTTAAAAAAAGGGAAGCAAGAATCTAGGAATAGGGCTGGTGAGATGGCTTAGTGGTCTAAAGCGCGTGCGTCGGGAAGTTTAGGCCACCGCGTAGGGACCACGGCTCGATCCCAGGCCCCACATACTGCGCCACCCCCCACTCCCCAGGGAAGGCTGAGCCCGCCATAACACAAATATGTAATGTGGTTGAAAAAAATAAAATCAACTCTTTTTATTTTATTTTATTTATTTGCTTGTTTTGTTTGTTTATTTTATGGCTGGCTCAGCCTGCACTGGTGGTGGGGCTGGTGCAGCATGTGGTGCCGGGGATCGAACCGCAGTTCCTGCAGTTGCCTGCGCTTTCCTAAGCAGGCGATTTAGACCACTGAACCGTCTCGCCGGCCCTAAAATCAACTTTAAAAAAAAAAAAAAAAAAAAGAATCTAGGAATAAATAAAAGATGGTAGAGGTGTGGCTTATTGGTCAAAACACTTGTCCGGTACCCATGAAGCCTTGAGCTTGGACCCCAGCACCACAAACAAAATTAATAAACTATAATAAGTTCTCAGAGGAATGAAACATCCTAAGAACTGAACTTGATCACTTTTGATAAAAACTAGTTAAGGGGCCAGTGAGATAACTCAGCAGACTAAAGCACCTGTTTAGCGTTCAATCCCTGGCACCACATGCTGCACCTGCCCTGCCCCCAGTCGTAGTGGCATATGTCTGTAATTCCAGTGCTGGGGAGGCTGAAAGTAGGATCACTACGAATCCAAGCTGCATAGTGAGACCCTGTAACAATCAAGTACGTGACAGTTAAGAGTCCAAAAAAAAAAATTTTTTTTAAAAAGACATTCAGCGTCGTGATCAGACTTACATTTAGCAACAGCATGAGTGCAAAAAAAAGGTCTACATTAAAACTTTTTGTTGGAATGCTGTACTTTCCACAGAACAGAAACTAAAAGAACCTGTTATACAATTTCTTTTATCAAAAACCAAGATGAAGTTACAGCAGGATCAAAGGGAAGCAAGAGCAGCCAATGAGATAGCTCAGTGATCTAAAATTTAAAAAAAAAAAAAAAAAAAAAGAAAAAAAAGGAAGCAAGAATCTAGGAATAAATAAAAGAGAGTAGAGGTGTGGCTTATTGGTCAAACACTTGTCCAGTACCCATGAAGCCTTGAGGTTGGACCCCAGCACCACAAACAAAATTAATAAAGACTGTCACAAAGACAGTCCTCAAGTTTTTGCCCGTAAGCATGAGTATTGTCTAAAACATGTCTTCTTTGCAGTAGCGAGGCCCTGCCACAAGTGTGCTTGGCTGAGTTCACATATCTGCTACAATCTGTAGCTTCCCTGTCACTTCTCTGGCTCTCCTCTCCTGCTAAGCTTTGTTTCCTGGAAGTATTTAAAATCTTCTGCCACTGCCACAGCTGCTGCTGCTGGAGCCACCATAGCCAGAGCTATGATTTCGTTGTTTGTTAAGATACTGGCCTCGACCACTATAGGGCTCACAGCTTCTGCCTCCAAAGTTTCCTCCCTTCGTTGGTCCAAAATTTGAAGACTGACTGTTGTAACTGCCAAATTCATTATAGCTTCCACCACCTCCATAATTGCTTCCATCATTACCAAACTCATTGTAGCCATCTCCACTGTCACAAAAATTTCAATACAAATCTCAGCAGCAACAAAGAGAACTATTATAGTTAGGTTTCCAGCAGAAAACCTCATACATATACCTGCATGTTAACACAAGGCACATATGTAATTGTTAGTTAATACCCACAGGTATGAAAAGGCTATTTGGCAAAATTTAATGGCTCTACAGCACAGGACCTGGGTTTCCTGATGTGACAACATGGACTACCCAAAGGTTTATGAGATAGAGCACTGTGTCTATCATGCAGGACTTCTGAAGGAATAAAGCAGCCATACACCCAAAACCAAAATACATATTGGATCCCAAAATTCACAGATTCCATTCCTACAGTACTCTCAAGTTTTAAAAGACTGAATTTTAGTGAAAGGCCTATATAAATGCTTTTTATAGTTTAAGCCCTGAATATGCTATCTTCCACAGCTATGTAACTTAATAAAACACTGTAAGAATAAAGTCCTAGAAAGAGCTACGGCTTTTTTTCCGGAACCCGGGATCAAACTCGGGACCTTGGGCTTGCCAGGCACGCATTTGTGCCCCTGAGCTATCTCCCCAGCCCCAATGTAAGGCATTTTTATGGATCTCAGGGTATTAAAAAGAACCAATCCCAGTGGTTCACAGCTCCTGTCATGCTTCAGGACTGCTAGTGCAGCTGCCAGATGGGTCATGGGCAGCAGCCAGCGAGCAGCAAGGAGAACTGAATGATGCTCTTAGACTGGCTGCGAGCAAGCCTCCAGCCAAAAAGCAACTGTAGAGGACACTGCCATTTCCAAGAAATTGTAGGGGTCTTCACAAATTATTAGGAAAAACTCAAGAACGGCTAAGGCCTGAAATTTGTGAGACTTCCCAGGGCATACACTGTCCCTACTAAGCCTGGCTCACAACAAGAGCTCCAAGCAGGGAAGCAGAATATCCGAGTTGGGCCAGCCAGACAGCTCAGCAGATTAAAGCGCCTGCTTAGGCCAACCCAGAGGCTGGGGATTCAATCCCCAGCATTCAGTGCCAGCCCTACCCCCGGGGCGCACTGAGATGATAACTGAGACTGGACATGGTGGTGCACATCTGTAATTCCAGCACTTGGGAGGGGCTGAAAAACAGGAAGGATCACTACAAGTCTGATCTGTGTAGTGAGACCCTATAAACCCTGTACTACATACATAAAAAATGTGCGTGTGTGTGTGTGTGTGTGTGTGTGTGTGTGTGTGTATTCTGAGCTAATGGTAAACATGTTAGCATCATTTCTTTTGGTGTTTTTGAGACAGG
This sequence comes from Capromys pilorides, assembly GCA_004027915.1. NCBI lineage: Eukaryota > Metazoa > Chordata > Mammalia > Rodentia > Capromyidae > Capromys > Capromys pilorides. The sequence goes on along the minus strand of PVKN010000778.1, from coordinate 4,800 downwards.
GTATTAGTATGTGACTGCTCTGGAAGCTGGCCCCAAACTTCAACGACCCTCCTGCCTCAGCCTCCCGAGTGCTAGGATCATAGTTGTGCACTACCACGCCCAGCTTCCCTTAGGATTCATTCCCTTAGCAGGAAAGGCCAGGCTCCTCACCTTCCAGCCAAGAGCATGCAGCCCAACCACAGCGCCATAGTGAGAGCAAAGAGGTCGCACAGGGTCTGCCAGCACCTTCTGCAGGGACAGCAGGATCTGCTGGTAGAGGCCACTGACGAGGTCCCCGTGAGTCCTGTGGGATCCACGTGCAGTCAGGATAAGGAAGGAGGGGATGGTGCTGCTCCAATTCAACACCACACCAGGACCCACTATGTAGCACACAGTGGGTGACGAGGCTAGGATGATGGCCTGGAACCCCAGGCCTTGGGGATAACACCTTGGCACACCTGTGACCCAGCTAAGGGCCCCAGAGCAGGCACCCCACCTCCCCACAGGAGGTTCTGGCCACAGCAGCCCAGGCCTGGTGTTACCAGAAGATATGGCTGAGAAGGAGAGCGGCCCCATCCCGCAGGGTCCAATGGTCATTAAGGGGGTTGATAGAGGCAGCCAGGGGCTCCAGGACACAGTAGAGGACACTGCCAACCAAAGAGCGGACATAGGGTCCCAAGCAGAGGTGAGGGTTCCGAACCAGGCTCCGGGCGACCTGCAGCAGCCGATGCAGCTGCTCGAGGTCATGGCTCACAGATTTCACCTGTGGACAGAAGGAACGCTGAGGGGGGGCGAGGGGCACTTCTGACTGCAGGCCACCTCCCTCCCCAGGTGTGCACTTACCCCACTGACCACGTATACAAAGTAAGGCAGCAGAGCTGCGATCTTGGAGTTTGTCTGCAGGTCCTGAAGAGCAACCTGCAAACAAGGGCCCAGAATGTAATGGACTAGAGTCAGCACTGCATCTCTGAACTGCACGCAAAACACTGACACTCATGCTCCAATTCTAGTCACATAACCTACAGAAACCCCCTTTACACAACCACACATTGCACCTTCTGCAATTATAAAGTGAATGTAAGCTGGTTATACAATGTATTTCTAATAAAGAAAAGTAAATCTTAGCTAGGCAGGGTGGTAGGTGCCTATAATCCCAGCACTCTGGAGGCTGAGGCACGAGGATTGTTTGAGACCAAGACCAGCCTGGGCTACGGAGTAAGCTCAAGGCCAGCCTAAACTGCATAGAGAGATCATCTCAAAAAAAAAAGAAAGAAAGAAAGGAAAGAAGAGAAGAGGGGAAGGGAGGGGAAGAGGAGTGAATCTTACACCAGTGAATCTTACACAGTGGTGCACACTCTGGGAGGTTGAGGCAGGAGGTTCACAAGTTGAACCCTAGGCTGAGCAACTGAGCAATCCAGTGATACCCTTGTTTCAAAACAAAAAATAAAAAGGGGTAAGGAGCTAGATCAATGTTGAACCCCTCAGTTCAATCCCCAATATCCCCTAATAAAGCAAATTCTGAAAACCAGGTGTTTACACACAGGCTCATGGTTCAAGATCCACAGGTAACACACAAAGGACATAGGCAAGTGAAAGAACTGGAAGTTTTCGGCTCCAAGTATTTTTGTATCTTGTGTCCTTCGCAGGCACATGCAGGCATTACTTTTCAAGGTGAAGAAAATGAAGTGGCAGCAGCACAGCTCTGACTCCACCAGCGCTCTGGACAAGGCCACAGTTCTGAAGGCAGAACCTGGGAAGGCCCTTGGCCCCATGTACACAGCCAGCTATGGCACTGCGTTTCCAGAGCGGGGGCCACGCTCTTTTGCTCAAATCCAGAGCTGGGGCTCAAATCCAGAGCTCTGGGGTCAGCACTCCACTCGAAAGACACATCCTGAGAGGAGCCATGCTTTTTGGGCAGGAAGAGGCAATAGCCGCATTCCTGATTTTGTAAGGAGGGTAACAGCATAGGTGGGTACGGGAACTGGGAACTCGGGCACCAGAGCTGTCGTTCAAAAGGCACTTGCGGGGCAGGAGGTATAGCTCAGTGGCTTAAGCAGGTTCCTGGCAACACAAGGGCCTGAGTTTGATCCCTGGTACAAAAAAGACAAAAAGAATTAGGCACCTGGCAAGCAGGTACATAGCCCTGGCTGGGACCCAGCCTCCCGGAACAAACCACCACACCTGCAGCTATGGACATAAGAACCACAGAACTGCCTGGTTAGGCATCCAACCTGACCTCATTTCTTCTGCTCCTTTCTTGCTCAAGATTAGGAAATGAAGGCTGCAGTGGTGCCTCCTGGGCCCAGATCAAAGGACACCAGAGAGGGTCCACAAGGAAGCTGTGGAGGCCAACAGCTGAGCCCCAGTTTTGTTAGCAGGCTTGGAACAAGTAGCACACTACAAGGGCAGCTTCTCTTATTGGGAGCCACTGAAGGTGGACATTGGTCAGATGTACGCAAGCAGGACTAGGCCTCAGTGCCTACAGCAGCCAGCTACCTCAGTCCTGAGAAACGCATCCTGCCTGGTCAGTGTCAGCTATTAGTCACGAGGTAGCCCTGTGTGATGTGCTACTAACTTTGCAAAGATAAATAAACAGCCCTATTCTGTTGTTCTGACGGTCATCTGCCAACCAGGCAATGGAACACCACCTGACCCAGCTCTCGTCTATCTTTTTCTCATTCCTGCTGCCACTTCTCCCCAGGGTGCACTAGGAGACAACGTATTGCTACACTTGGCACCAGGCAGCAGAAACATGTCCAGAGAGCACACAACAGGAGAGGGAAATGGATTAGATCTGGTATTCAGCACAGGTGTGCACTGGTACTGGCACATCAGGTATAAAGGCATAGTGATGAAGGGCTGGGGAGATAGCTCAGTGGAATAAGTGCTTGCCTGGCAAGCGCAAGGGCCCGAGTTCAATCCCCAGTTCCACCAAAAATAAAAAATAAAAAAAATAAAGCCTAAGGGGCTGGGGAGATAGCTCCATGGCACAAGTGCCTGCCTGGTCAGTGCAAGGTCATAAGTTTGAATCCTGGACTCGCAAAAAAAAAAAAAAAAAAAAGTATAGTGATGGAGGCTCATCAGGACCAGAAATGGGTTCATTAGGGCCACAGAGGAAAAAGAGCTTAAGGACAAAAATAGGTTTGAGAGAAGCCAAAAGGGAGAAAGTTATATTAAACTAAAAATAGGACAGATTCTTGAGAACTATAGATGTATATAAAAATATTTGTTTTATAGTTCTTGCACTTACTTTACTTTCTAAGACCACCACAAACGACTTAGTGTGGAGTACTATTTTAAAATCAATGGGGCTGGAGAGATGGTTCAGTGGTCTAAAGCGCCTGCTTAGGAAAGCTCAGGCAACTGTAAGGACTGCAGTTCAATCCCCAGCACCACATGCTGTGCCAGCCCCACCACCAGGGCAGGCTGAGCCAGCCATAAAATAAAGAAAGAAACAAAAAAAAAAAAACAATGGGGCTGGGGAGATAGCTCCTGTACAAGTGCCTGCCGGGCAAGTGCAAGGTCGTGAGTTTGAACCCCGGTGCTACAAAAAAATAAAAAATAAAAAAATCAAGCCCCCCTCAAAAAAATAAATTAAAATAAAATAAAATCAAGACCCAAGCAGGATAAGGAGGGTAGAGCAAAGGGGTACAGCAGATAAAGAGTTTAAGTCTTTGCTCAAATAGCTTTGCTCAAATAGACAAAAAAGGAAAAAATTCTTTTTTTTTTTTTTTTGCCTTTTTGAGACAGGGTCTCGCTATGCAGTTCGGGCTGGCCTTGAGCTTACTTTTGTAGCCCAGGCTGGTCTTGAACTCGCACCGATCCTCCTGCCTCAGCCTTCCAAGTGCTGGGATTACAGGTGTGCACAAAAAAGGAAAAAATTCTTTTAAATTGTGAGCAGTTGGTTCCAAGGTGCTTGGTAGCACTGCCGGGGATGGCGGGGGTAAGTATCACCGACTGGGCTCAAGGTGAGCCCTGTGCTCCATCCTAGGCCAACACAGCCGTTGGCACACACCACCACCTAGTCCTATGGGCCTGGGATCCTAAGAAGGTCATGCCTGTGCCACGCGGGTACCATAATTCTGTCAGTCTCAAAACTGTTTATATTTAATATCTGAGCAAAAACAAAACAGCCATCAGCACTACAGTGACAGCACCACACACCGGCTAAGCACAGCAGCCCTGGCTCGACGGCCACAGCCCCATGTCAGTCGTGGAGAGGGATGTGGGTGAGTAGTTCATTCCCCCTACTAGCAGCTTGCCCAACAATGGAAGAAATAAAAGTGGCAGCCAGAAGCTGAGCCTAATACTACGCGATCTCCAGGGTTTGCTGGGCATCATCAGCAGTGATTACACAGAGGAAAGGAGGGTGATAGCTTAATTTATTCAAAACACAATTTAAATTACTTCATGGGGCCGGGGAGATAGCTCCATGGCACAAGTACCTGCCTGGCAAGTGCAAGGTTGTGAGTTCAAACCCCGTCCCGCCAATAAATAAATAAATAAATAAATAAATAAATAACTTCAGACTTGGCTGGTGAGATGGCTCAGCTGTCTAAAGCGCTTGCTTAGGCAACTGCAGGGACCATGGTTCGATCCCCGGCACTACATGCTGCACCAGCCCCCACCCCCAGGGCAGGCTGAGCCAACCATAATAGAAAAAAATAAATTATTCCAGACTCTATCACTTAATAGATCATTCTTTGACAAAAATTTAGACATCCTTTTTTTAAAAAAGGAACACTAAAAAGAAACAAACAAACACAACAAGCAAACAAATGAATAAATAAATAAAATTAAAAAAAAAAAAAAAAAAAAAAA
>PVKN010000777.1:0-64730 GCA_004027915.1 Capromys pilorides | reverse complement strand
AAGAAGAAAAAAAAAAAAAAAAAAAAAAAACGAAGAACCCCCCGCCCCCAAATCAAAATGCTTGCTGTGCTAGCACCTGTCACTTGGTGTGCAGCCCTCTCTGTTGACCAGGTGTGCTTCTCCAGCTCAACACTGCCACTGAAAGAAGGGACCCTTGTTGTGCGGTACTTTTTCAAGTCTAGGTATCTGAGCAGACCTTTGTCAGTTTGGAAAAAAAAAATGATTGTTGATTCAGCCTTTTAGAGGAGATCAGAGTCCCCCTGAGCCACTGGCTGACATACGGTTTACAAGGGGGCTTGTAGAGTGTTGTGAGAGGCCATAGCTGGGCCCAACGTCCAGGTCTGACACCGTCCATATGCTGGTCAGTCTGGGTCTAGCGTGGCCATCTGTGTGACACAGAACCAGGACAGCCAGCAGTGAGGGGTTGAGAGTCCCCACCAAGTGATATCACAGCCAGCTCCACATCTGAGAGTCTCCCCTCCAGCTTAGGGAGATGGGTTCCTGTGACCAGTCACTTTATACCCAGTGGGAGGCCCAAGGAAGGACCCAGGATGGGCTCCTTATGGTATCTTCTGGCAACTCCGTAAGGTAGCCCGGTGCACATGGCAGAGAAACCTGTGGGAGCAGGAAACATTGCAGCTCAGGAGCCCCAACAGTGGAGTCAGCAGAGAAGGAGCTGTGCATGCTGTCTGCCACACACTGCTGGCCTGGACAGGGCAGGGCAGACTGCAAGAGCTTATCAAAGAACACTGCTGCAAGCACACACATGCTGCCATGGGGTCCTTGTGGAATTGCAGAATTTGGCCCTGAGGAGGTGGGAATGAAGTGGACGTGTGATGCTTTGCGAGGTGGTGGCAAGGGGTGGAGTGCTGGAGCCCAACCTGGGCAATTAATTGAGACTGTCTCAAAATAAAAACTTAAAAGTAAGGACTGGGGAGGCAGCTCAGTGCAAAGGCCTGGATTCAGTTGAGGAGGAGACAAGAGAAAAAAAGACAGACAGAGACACAGACACAGGGAGCTGAACAGGGCTCTTACCCACAGGACTGGCAATGCCCTCCTTCTCCCAGGTCCAGAAGGAGCTCTAAGCTCCCCAGTGGGAGCAGCAGTGTTACCACATACAAAGTATCAAGCAAGAGAAAGTGATACACATGAAAGACTGGTACAAATTGTACCAATTCCCCCAAAAGAACTCAAAAACACAAGCCCAACAGTAGGAGAATAGCAACACTGCTTTCTTAAAGGACTGTTGAAGTCTGGACACCTCAATGTGCAAAACCACCTGATGTGGAGCTGCCACATACACAGCCATGCAGACGCACAGAAATGTCTGTGAAGAGTGAGCCACCCAGGAGCAGGCGGGCGGCCCTGCCAGTCCAACTATGCTGGGATAAGCAGCAGGCTGGGTCTGGCAGCAGCAAGGCACCCACTTGGCCCGAGAGCCTTGGGGGACACAAAACTGCTGAATGGGCGCTGCTTTACTGCATGTTTGACATTCTAAAAAGCTATGGTAGGGACTTTAAACCAGTGAAGCAATTTCTCATTTTAGGGTCACTGTTAACATGGTGACATACAGTTTCCAAACAGTCCCAGGAGACTAGGGCTGGAGCCTCACATGGGGCAAGTCCAAAGGAGGTTCACCTTTATGCTGCTGCTGTGCCCATGCCACCCTAGCCCAGGGCCACTCACCAGACTTAGATCTCCCGTGGGCAGCAGTTGAGGCAACAGTGAGAGACTGGGGCTTCACCGGGTCCCCTGGGACAGGACAGCTTCCAGCACTGGGGACTTGGATGTAAGGCCCCACGGCAGCAACTCTGCCAGAGGTGCTCAGGGGCGACTGCGGTGATGATGTGCCATTCACGCGGTTTAGCTGCAAATCAAAAGAGAGTCAAGAGAAACACTAAGCCCAGGCAGCCAGGTGGAAGCCTCTCCCTGGACAGTCTGCTGTGGAAAGCCCTTGCCCTGAGGAGAGCCATAGAGCAGGACTTGCCTGCAGCCGTGCAGCTGCTGCCTCTGGAAGCAGCACTGCCTGCTGGTGAGCTGCTAGAATGAGGAACTGCTGTAAAAATGGCGAAGTTAGGGCCGGCCAGATGGCTCAGTGGATTAAAGTGCCTGCTTAGGTAGACATAGTGACGGGGGTTTGATCCCTGGTGTGCTGTGCTGGCCCTGCCCCTGGGTGGGGATTGGCATGGTATGGTGGCGCGGGCCTGTAATCCCAGCACTTGGGAGGCTGAAAATAGGAGGATCACTACAAGTCTGATCTGTGTAGTGAGACCCTGTAGACACTGTACTAAATACATTAAAAAAACCAAAAAGAATGGCACAGCTCCCACTGACTACACTGCCCTCCCTGGGGCAGAGGCACTGGTCAAAGCGCATGCTCTGAGCCCCGCTTCACATCCAGTTCTGCCACTCTGAGCCCCACGTCTCAGCCTGCAAAGGGGTAAGAGGACACAGGATTTAGGGCTCTGATCCCTGGCAATACGCCTGGCTCCTAAGGGCAGCTCTACCTTTCTGAGCAAGGACATGACCACAGAGAACGCTGGCCACATAGTGCTGTCCAGGAACAGAAGCACCCATGGGGGATCCACAGCCACCGGCACCTGTCTGCAAAGTGCTGCTCTATGAGCCTGTGTCCTGGCAGGGAGTGCTCCAGTACCAGGGCCTGTGGTGCAGTTATGGCTCCGAAGACGTCCTGACTTCTTCAGTGCCAGGGAGGACTGGCCTAGCTCTCTGCGGTAGTTGGCTGTGTGCATCAACCTGACCAATTCATGGGAATGAGGAGCACTTTTAGATGGGACTAACACTTAATTAGCAGACTATGCAGGACAGATATACAGGGAATGGTGGGCCTCATCCGTTCAGTGGGAAGTCTCCCAGGAGACAAGGGCACGGCCTTGGACTTGAGATGCAGAAGCAACTCCTCAGGGGCCCCACCGAGTGTATACAGGAGCCTTTTTCTGTGGGACACATATGCTATTCCCTGATGAGCTCTGACCACTATCCCCTAAGTAAGTGTGGAGAGTATGTGTGCATGGTCTCTCCCTTGGCCTGAGTTGATGATCTTGAAAGAAAATCATCTGAAATTACATTAATATAAACTACTGATCTCTGAATAGTCCGATTTTTTAATCAGAAGGTAGCTACTATGTAACTTAAGAGGCTGTTTGCAAGCCCATGAAGTGGCTGCTGTCCTCTTCCTCTGCCACTGTCCAGGCCCATTTCTCCTGAGCACAGCTTCTAAAGCCCAAGCCTCCATCCCCCAAACATCCCCCAGGGGGGCAGAAGCCGACAGGAAGACATTTGCCTGTTGCTGAACCACAAAAGCAGCAAGTGCTGAGCCCCCAGGAACTCTGGGAAGCCAGTGTGATCAACCTGACAGGCAGCACACAGAGGGGTCAAGTGCCACAGCCAATGCCACATGGGCACACACATGTGCTCAGCAGTGTGTACGTTCCCCAGCGCACCAAGTAGTGAGTTGTAGGGTACCCTGGCTCTGGGTCCAGGTCTAGGACACAGATGCTACAAGAACTAGTGACCTGGAAAGACATCCATTTTCAGTTAAAAGAAAGAAAAAAAGACCAGGTGGAGACAATGTGACTAACATAATTCCTACAAACTCATTTCCAATTAAAATCATATATCTTTCTATATATTTGTGTCTGCACTAAGAACTGGAACCTTTAGTAACTGTCACCTCTGGAGAATAAGGTAGAAAGAACTGCCACGTTTTCCTTTAAATACTTGTGTAACGTTTCAATTTTCACACAATAGCTCTTTACTGTCTTTTTTATAAAATTCAAACTACCAAAACAAAACAAAAAAAGGTTTTAAAAAAGTCTAAAAGTATATCCCTTCTATAGCATGTTGCTTGGCAGTTTACAAAACCCTTAAATAGCAGCCAGGCGTGTAGGTCAGCACTCTCCAGTGCAGCAGAGACGATGGGGCGAGGCTGGTGCCAGTGCTGATCTCACACATGGACTTTTGTTTTCTTTCTTGAGACAGGATCTTGCTATGTATTCCACGCTGGCCTCAAACTCATGGTACGGACTGCAGTGGATTCCACACGTGCACCACCAAACCAGGCTTGGGAAAGTGTATCTGCTACCACTGTCACTGGGGTTTAGGGCCTATCTGTATTCTACGAGCTAGGTGAGGGCTGTGCTGTCACTCGGCAAAGAAGAGGGCTCTGGTGACCCACTCTCTGAAAGACAGCTCGCCTCGCACATGCCTGGATCTTCTTGCCATAGAGACGCTCACGTAGCTCACTGATGCGCTTGTCCATCAGGGCCACCTCCACATTGCGCTGGTTTAAGAGCTCCTTCTGCTGCTGTAACTTTGAATTCTGTTCCTGGTTGAGCTGGTTACGAATCTACAAAACACGAAATACAGTCTTTTAAAGATCTGCATTAAGAAGCCAAATTCTCACTGCCAAGGAAATTTTTTTTAAAAAAGGAAAAGAGGGATGGGGAGAGAGCTCAGTGCTCTAAGCGCCTGCCTGGCAAGAGCAAGGACCAGGGTTCGATCTCCCATACAACATGCCGTGCTGGCCACACGTGCAGCTGGCTACCAAAACTGGGCATGGTGGTGCACGCCTATAATCCCAGCACTGGGGAGGTTGAGACAGGAGAATCACTACATGTCCAAGCTGTGTAGGGAGACCCTGTGCCAAATAAGTAGATAAATAGATAAATTTTTTTTTAAAAGAAAAAAGGTAAATTTGAGTTGGGATATGTTAATACACACACATGTCAGCTGTGTGCTACAGGTTTTACAGGTGCAGCACAGGTGACACCAGAACAGACTTCCTAGAGAGCAGAGAAAAACCAAAATACTTGCGACTATGTGCCCTCTTCAAAGCACACAAGGCGACAAGAGCCAATAGGGATACAGGAGATCGAGACCATTCTAGGGGCCCTGGGGACAACCCCTGGGGCAGCTCCTGCAGTACCTTCTTAGAACTCCAGAGGCCAGTGTGTGCCACCCTACAATGCCACACAGGTCTGAGGCCACCAAACAGCAGCTCCCTACTGAGGCACTGGAAAGCTCTCGGAGACAACCTGAATCATCATGGGTTTAAGTGGGTAGCAACATTATTAAAAAATGAAACAAGAGAAAATGGTCAGCGTGAGGGCGCCCTCCACGCAGACAGTCAGGAGCTATCTGGTTGAGTTCTTCAGGGGCCACTGTACAAGTGCTCCACGCATACCTGCATGCATGCACAGAGTAGAGGCAAAACACACTCCAGAAAATTAGAAATAAATCACACCTGCCCTAGAAAACCCTTTAGAGCCCTACACATTTTAGGGCCAGCCTAATAGTTCAGAGGACTAAAGCGCCTCTTAGGCAGAGAGCAGTAGCTGGGGTTCGATCCCTGGCTTGCCGTGCTGGCCCCGCTCCTGGGGTGCACTGAGATGGCGATTGAGACTGTAATCCCAGAGCTTGGGAAGCTGAAAAACAGGAGGATCACTACAAGTCTGATCTATGTAGTGAGACCCTGTAGACCCTGTATCCTCTGTACTAAATGCATTAAAAAAAGAACCCTACACATTTTACAGTTGCTTAAAATGTAGAAGAATGGTAAAAACTTCACGGTAACCACAAGTGATTTTACTTTTTTCATAAAGTGATACAGTACTTTTCTTAGCAAGTGCTACAAAAATCACAAAGCTTGCTTCTGAACTTAAAACATCCCTGGATAAGTAAATGCTTGTGAGAAATGGAAGCCTCAAGGATTGTGTGGACTTGGTGTCTGCGCCCTCTGAATTCCTGGCTCACGAGCTTATGTGCAGTGTGACGCTGCTGGAGGGGAAGGGCACTGGCTTCGTGAGGTGCAGAGGGCTAGAGTGCCTCTCCACACGGGAGGACACAGAAGCAGCTTTTTTAGACCCAATATGCCAGCACTTGGAGCTTCCACAAGTATGAGACATAAATGTCTAAGCTACCCAAACTGTGGCACCTTGCTCTGGCAGCCTAAGCCAAGACAAGGACTTAATGAAAGGCATCTAGCTCAACAAGTCTACCCCCCAAACCTTAACCTCACTGAACACTTACTTCATTAGTGTATCTTGCCAGCCGAATTCTGTGACACTGAAAATATGCTAAGTGAAAGCCAAAGGACACATACTATTTGAACATGTACTATTCCATTCCTATCAAGTGTCCAGACTGGGCAAATCCACAAAGAAGCAGATTCTGGACTACCAGATTCTAGAATGATGGGGCATGGGCTGGATGGCTAAGGGATGAGGGCTTAGCTTGGGTCAGTGAAAATGTTCTAAAACAGTCCCGGAAACCCACACCTTAGATAGGTACATTACATCTTAATAAAGCCATTTAGAAATTACTTTGCACTTAACTTAGTTTGTGCTTATGAAATGAGACCTGGCTAGACTCTCATTTCCATTATCCAAGCAGCCATTTGATAGTAAGGAGAGTGGGGAGGAGGCAGTCATCCCGCAGACCCAGATGCATTACCTGTAGCTCCTGATAGAGTCGCTTCAACTCCACTGCTGCTGGTCCTGTCAACTTGCCATTGTAAGACTGGAATCCATTCAGTTTTCCTTTCTTTAAATCTTCCAATTGCTGACTAAGCTGATCAACTCTTAAAATTGCAGTCTGTACTTCCTGCTTCTTCTCCTGGAACATTGCACTGAATCTTTCTATTTCAGCAGCTGTAATTGTCCACCAGAAAAACAAACAAACAAAAATTAAATTGATTAATAACTTATCTTTATTTCTGTACAATCCACTCCACTCTGCTTATTATTTAGTGCCAGACCTTGGACTCCGGTGCGTAACACTGACTACTGGCACAGGCAGTGTTTCTACTTGTACCAATTTCTGAATACAGGGCAATCAACCTAAAAAGCTAGCTTTGTCAAGCCACTTAGGAATCTAAGGCACCAACAGAACAAAGGATTTGTGGTCTTACTCATCACCATGACATAAAGCGGGCAGTAAGCTGATTTAAAAAGAGAAAAGCCCACCCAGACATGAAAATCAGCATTTGTATGGTTTCTCTTAATGCACGAATAACATTTAAGTTGTTCCTGCAAACAGATGTGCATAATCACTGGATCCTAGAGCTGCCCCATCCCTGTCCAAAGGGCTGCTCTCACCAGGGCCACAGGAGAATCTCTGGGCTATATCCCTCAGGCTGAACTGAAGTATCCTATTGTAGTCCATAAATAGGCACAAGTATTACATGCTAATCAAAAAGTTTTAAAGAAGCTTGAGAAGGAAATGCTAACACTCCTGATTTGACCACTATACACCTCTATATGTATCAAATTACCATACTGCACCCCACAAATATGCACAATTAGAGTTATATTAAGAAATAATAGGAAGCCAGGCATGGTGGCACATGCCTGTAATCCCAGCACTCAGGAGGACACTGAGTTCAAGGCCAGCCTAGATTCGAAAGCAAGACCCTCTCTCAAAAAACCAAAACCAAACCAAAACAGCAACAAAAATAAAACAAATACAACAGGGTACTGATGTTAATGCAATCCTATTAACTTGAACATAACCTACTTTGGTTTTCACCAGTTTTATGTGGACAGCCTTTATTTTTTGCATGGGGGAATGTAGAGTTTAAAAAAAAAAATCATGCGTTCCAATCATGCCCACGCCTTAGTAATAGAGCAAACTTTAGTGCACTTGCTGGGACACAAGTCCTTGTGACCGAGACTGTCAGGCAGCCAGCCTCTGCAGTGCTGGGGGAATATGGGTGCAGTGGGCCATGGGCACCTACACAGGTTGCCATTCATAATTTTGCTGTAATCCACTTGTCCTCTCATGGCACGGATCTTCTTCAGTTTGTTTTCTTGGGCTTCAACTCGTTCTTTCAACTTCTGAAGCTTCTCATTTTCAGAAACAGACTGCTGCTGGCGACGCTCCTGTTGCTTTAGAAAGTGTAAACGCTGTTCCTGAAAAGAAGAAAAATCAAGCTTTGTCAACTGAAGCTCACAGGCTAGGGATATAGCTCAGTGGTTAAGCACCTGCTGACAAATACAATTACGATCCTTTCAACACACTTAAAAAACTCGAGTGTGTTCCTCAGTCTCACTTATTTTAGTGAGTACTAAAGGAACCTTAAAGGCACCCATCAGCCCACACCAAACTGAATCATCAGGCATGCACAGGAGATGTTAGAGCCTAAGGACCGATGCAGAGGCTCTGACCCGCTCTGCCCTACTCATCTGAGGTCAGTCTCCTCAGGACATAGCATGGCGTAGAGGGGCTCAGCAGGATGCGTGCTCTGCTGGCCACCACCTTCTGGCTGCACCACGCCTGCCGCCTTGCTTCCTACTTCAGGAACAAGTTTCCTGCGGCTACAAGGCACATCCTGTGTTTCTCTTACTTCACTTTCTAAAGAAATGGACACTGGCCTGCAGAAGATTTTCATGTGAGAAAAGGAAACCAGTAAGGAGATAAACCTCCAATTTATAAGTGACACTGAGCAATCAAGGAATGTTTCCCTTCTGCAGGATTAGTTTCTTCCAAAACAAAAAAACATTTTACAAAAATAGATAGACAGACAGACAGACAGATAAAAGTAAAACTATGTGCAAGCTAGGGACAGTGGTACATGCCTGTAATTCCATCACTCAGGAGGCTCACTGTGAGCTCAAAACCAGCTTGGACTATATAAGCAACTTCAAGGCAACTTGAACTGCACAGTAAGACCCTGTACTGTCTCAAAACAAAGTATCAATGTGTGGTATCCTTCAGTGGTTTCGTTCCCTATTAATTTAACAACACGTGTTTGGTATAACAAGATTAAATATTCATAGTCCCATACATATGCATAAAATCCACTTAAATAAGGAAAGGCTTAAGAATGATTACATAGACATCATCATACATTATGGCTCACATTTTAAGATGTGGCATTAACTTGTGAATTATATTGCGCCTTAAAATACTAAGTTTTTAAAATCAGCAGTATTCTCGGAAAAGAAATAAATAGCACAAACTTCATCTTAGAAATCTTACTAATGGGATACTTTCTAATTTTAAAAATTTGTAATTGTTTTTATTCTCATAAGCCCAATAAACTTTGAGACTTTTTAAGGTAAGTCTAATTTACATTATTACTTACATAAAAGCAGACAGTATAATGAACTACACAGTTACTTAACAAACAGAAGAAACTGGATTGACTGATCATTTGGTCATTAAGGAAATCTCTACAGAAGAAAGCAGTACAAACTTGCTAAAGTTTAAGGATTCTTTTTCAAGCAGTTTCAGAAAATTTTAAATCTATTCACAATATGAATTGTTTCTAGTAGACATGGTCTATGGGTCTGACTGCTTATGTCTGCCATGCATGACTAAAGCATGACTTAGAGATACCCCAAACCTCACTCCACAGGGTTCCAACCACAAAGGGAGCATCCAGCAGAGTGAGCATCAGCTGCGCCCTGCACGTAATAAACCAGACATGGCCAGCACAGAGCGGTCTCTCAGAAGCCGGGTAATCAGCTGTCACTTATTTAGGACTCATCAGGAACTGCAGCTTCCTGTAGGACACGAATAGCAAGCTCACAGCAGAGAATATACTAGGAGAACAGAGGTGACAACAGAGAGAGCACGCTCTTTTCCAAACGTTGTTTACAGTTTGGGCGGGGAAAGCCACTGCCTGTTCTGGGTGCCTGTGTATATGCGTTAGGGTCAGAGGCTCTTGCTCTCTGCCTCCCAATGTCACAAAGCTCCAGGCTGCTCTGTGATTATGGCAGGGATCAACAGGCAGAAGAGACGCTGCTCAGCCTGTTCCTGGCGCAGCTCCACATGGTGAGTGCTCAACCCTCGGCCTGGATCTGAAGTTCCTCCTCCTTCCTCAGCTCCCAAGTGCAGGACTTCAGTCCTGCGCCACCACATCTGGCTCCACACAACAGTGTTTCCTTACCTCTGCTTCTACAACTTACCTTGGCCACCAACATTTGTTGTTGATTTTCAATTAGCTGTTGTTGCCTGGCTGCCATATCCTGGAGCTCTGAGAGCGTGAGTTCAACACGTGGATTCCCGACCTGCAAGGGAACAAGAAGCCCTCGGAATGTACATTCATCTGCAACATCCTGTTCTAGGGGTAGAACACACACATGGGGATTTTTAAATAGGTTTCCTAAAAGGAGAATACAAATTATTTTTTCATAAGAACTTTTCCTACTTTGGGGCTGTTTTCATTATATGTAAATAATAGATAAAAATGCTTTCAAAATAACATTTTCTTTCTTTCTTTCTTTTTTTTTTTTTTTAAATGTATTTGGTTGTTACAGGGTTTCACTATGCAGCCCAGACTTGTGGTGATCCTACTGCTTTCAACCTCCCCAGCGCTGGGATTACAGGCATGTGCCACTGACTCTGACTGGCTCAACCTGCCCTGGGGGCAGGACTGGCACAGCAGTGGTGCCAGGGATCAAACCACAGTCCCTGTGCTTGTCTAAGCAGGCACTTTAGGCTGCTGAGCTATCTCTCTGGCCCCAAAATAATGTTTGCTAGTGCATAAACATCAGATGATGTATTTAATAAGAGGCTCACCATTATGTAAACCTTTACAAGTGTGAATCTTAAGAGATATTCCTCTGTTTGGAGCAGGGGTTTAATAGATGTATTAGAGTAAATGAGGCTGTCAAATGCTTAAGGACACACAACCAAGAAAGTAAATATGTAGGTGACACCCAGGGACAGTATGATCTCATGTTACCTACTTTTTTTTTTTTTTTTTAATTTTATTTATTTATTTATTTGCTTGTTGTGTTTGTTTGTTTCTTTATTCATTTTGTGGCTGGCTCAGCCTGCCCTGGTGGTGGCGCTGGCGCAGCATGTGGTGCCGGGGATCGAACCGCAGTCCCCGCAGTTGCCTGAGCCCTCCTAAGCAGGCGCTTTAGACCACTGAACCATCTCGCCAGCCCCATGTTACCTACTCTTGAGAAAATGAATAGATTTTAAAAACAAATACTCCATTAAAAGCATCTTAAGTATGGCCTACAGGAGGAATTGACAGATCATCTGACAGCAAATCACATGTGTGAAGTTAATATAAAAGAACATCTCAAAGAGTGACAACTAGCCACGTGTCCTCCTCTCTAGTAACACCCTGAGCCACACAATGTAAGCACTATAAGCACAACCATTTATACCAATGGCCTGAGACAGGTGCTATGACTCCGTGTGCCACAGACCAGAGAGGCAGCAAAGGGCAGGTCACACTTGTGAGGCTGAGCAGGGACAGATGGCACACTAGGCACTAAGTTCCCTACACCCATGTTGTTGCTTCCACTGCCACATGGGGGGGCTGTGAGCCGCAC
This sequence comes from Capromys pilorides, assembly GCA_004027915.1. Taxonomy (NCBI): domain Eukaryota; kingdom Metazoa; phylum Chordata; class Mammalia; order Rodentia; family Capromyidae; genus Capromys; species Capromys pilorides. The sequence continues at coordinate 53,415 of PVKN010000777.1, read as the reverse complement.
CCAGCGAGGAGTCACGGGACAGGGAGGAAAGGAAATGCCAAATAGGAGCACAGCAAGCTCCTTTTGGTCTTTTCCAAACCCTTTACTTCCCGCCTCAGAGGCCTCAAAGTCCCTCCTTAGACCCCCACTTCCTACTCCAAAGTTCACATGTACTCAGGACCCTTTTATCTTCTATGATTTTTAGTCTCACAATTTTTTTTTTTAGTCTCACAATTTTTAACAGTTCTAGTCCCTTTTACTCTTGCTTTATGTCCAAACGTTTGTTTTTTTAAAAAAATATATTTATTTATTCATTTGGTACAGGGTCTGGCTACACAGCTTGGACTTCTTGGACTGCTCCTCCTGTCTCCCCAGAGCTGGAATTACAGGTGTGCACCATTATGCCTGGTTTTGGTGGCCGGTATGGTGCAAGGCCAGCACAGTATGTGGTACTGGGGATAGAACTCGGGTCCTTGTGCTTGCCAGGCAGGTACTTAGACCACCAAGACATCTCCCCAGCCCTATGTCCAACCTTTTATATTATTCTATATAATATAAAATATATATTATTATAATATGTAATATATATTATTTATATTATATTATTCAACATTTTTTTATGGAATAAATTATGTTTGTCTACAACTCCAAGGAAGCAATGTGGAGCAAGCCTTTTTCTAAAGCTTGATATCTGAGTTGTGACTGTCACTCAGTGACAGCATTTGCCTTGCACAAAAAGGTCTTGGTGAATCCCCACAAAGCCAAACAAAAACCCAGGATAGTTCAATGAGTTACAGAAATTTACATTTGAAAAGAGATGTGTTCATTCCACCAAAAGGAGTCTGTCAGATCACTCCAAATGACTACTTTTACTTTAACACTCATAAAGGGTCTCCACTGAGATCTCCTAGTCATTACAACGAAGTTCTTCCTTTCCTTTTCTTTTTTCTTCTTTCCTCTTCTTAAAATAGCTATCATCAATTTATTATCCTTCCTCCAGCACATGGGTGAAAGTGGCCTAGGACAGGAGTATGTTTGTCCAGGCGGTTCCTGACTTCAGGTTGTCTGGGACCATCAGCCTGGCAATGTCGCCGGCTGAAGTAAAGTTGAAGCCTTTTTTGCCAAAATCAATTTCTGAGTTAGAATGCCTGAACATATTTTCTAAATGCAGTCCTTGCCTCCAAGCCATAATTTCAAACCATGGTCAGAGCCAAGTTTGGAGTGTAGAAAAGAGGACCCCAAAAGTATGAAATCTTTTAGAATTTTTACTTCTTAAACGTATTTTGACTAGAAAAAAATAACACTAATTCAACAAATCATTACCTTTTAATCAATGCAATGATTTTAACTTTAAGAAAAAACAACCCCCAAACTTTCTGGACTTGTTCCTACCAAAGCTTAGAATAACACTGAAAGAGGACAGAAGAGAAATTGAACTCTTCCACCCTCTGCTATTTATAGAAAAATGTTTCTATCTGGTTAAACCAAGACAGATTTTATTTGTCACTATTCATTTATGCTCTCTTTTTTATCTGGTGCATGTGTTTTTCAAGCCACAAAATTACCACATGCCATGTCACAAATAATGAAAAGTGTGTATATACACTAATAAAAAGTAATACAATTTTATTAAATAGACCTTACAGAAAAATCTGATACCCTTATATTTACTTAGGTACCAGGAATTGAACTCAGAACCGCACATCTGCTAAGCAGTTGCTGTGCAACTGAGCATATCCCTGGCAGAAAAAATATGATAAATTGTATTATATAGATCATAGTTTATTTCAAAGTGAATAATTCAGTTTGTGTAATTTATTTGTATTTTTAAAAAGGTAAACATGTGGGTTTTTTTCTGTATTTACGACAGGGTCTACAGAGTCTCACTATATACAAGGGACTTGCAGTGATTCTCTTATTTCCAGCCTCCCTGGAAGTGAAAGGGATTACAGGCCTGCACTACCATGCCCAGTCTCAATCGCCCTCTCAGTGCGTCCCATGTGCGGGGCCAGCACAGCATTCTGGGTATCAAACCCTGACTGGTGCACTCTGCCTAAGCAGGTGCTTTAGTCTGCTAAGCTATCAGGCCAGCCCTTAGAAAGGTAAATGTATTTAAATGAGTTATAAAAACACAAGCCAGTATAACTTTCTAAGTTAACAAATATGAGACATTTTATATTTTGGTGTGTGTTATTCCCTGAACAATGTAAAAATATAGCAAAATGAAGAACTTTTTCAGTTATTTTAGAAAACAAAAATGCTTCAATGCGCATGTAATCCTTTATAGTGGGCCTATCTTTCCCTGTATTACAGGTACACTCTCCTCCACTTACAATTCTAAATTTCCAATTTGAACTTGCTATTTGCACAAATTTGTTACAGAATCTATTTCTTTTCACTGCATCTACTCTGAGGAGACCCCACTGGTCCCCTTGAGCCTTTCAGGGCCCCTTGCTGGGGTTACCTCAGCATTCTTTAGAAAAGGCCCCTCCTGCCTGTACCCAGTGACTGGGTTGCCCCTAACGCCGCTCACTGCCAGACCTTGGACTCTGGAGAATGGTTATGCTCTAAATGATCGCTGACAGCTCTCACTCACATGGACACTTGTGCCCAGAACCAGCTCATGACAGGATGGTTCACAGGGCTGTGAGCCACACTAGAACAGGTCCCTGCCTGGCCTACATCTCTAAGTGACTCAATGCTTTCAGTACCCCCACCAGTTCCCTGCCACTCCACTGTGGATGGCTTCTTTCCAAATGCCAAAGCCCAAACTTCATTCACTCTGTCCTTTGAAGAATCTATGTCTTCCTCATCATTTTAATGCCCTCCAGGCCTCCCCCAACCTCATAAACACAGACTGCACTAGTCCTGTGATCTCCCTCTGACCATGGTCCTCAGCTCCCATCATGTGGCTATAAGCAACAGGCTGGTGGAAGTTCATAAATAAAAAAGTCAAATGATATGCTCAAGACTGCAGCTGTTAGACACAGTGGCACACACTAGTACTCCCAGCACACTAGGAAGCTGAGGCAGAAGGGTTACAAGTTTGAACCCAACTGAGCAACTTAGTGACTTAGTGAGACTGTCTCAAAATTAGAAAACTTTTAAAAAGAGTTGAGTGTGTAGCTTAATGAGTGGCCCTGGGATCATGCCATGGTACTTAAAAAAAAAAGACATCAGTGTCAGGGAAGGACTGAGGCTGACTCCCCACTGCATGAGAGGCTGTGAGAAGGTGTCAAGAAACAGCAATGCTCGGGGACTACATACAACACTGCGACACATGACAACCCATTTACCTTCTGCACGACAGACAGTCCTAGGTGACACAGGCAATATAGAATAAAATACATTTTCCCACTGCTTTCCATGAATGTCCTTCAATCTGATGAAGGGGATGAGAAACCCCCCCACCAGGAAGCAGTTAGATCCCCCATCAGATTCAGCTGTGAGCATCAGGAAGCTAGCTCACTTGAATATTCGCTATAAAAAACAGGATAGCCTTCCCCAGGCAGCAGCGAGGCTGCGTCCATCTCCAGACTCCAGCACAGATACACTGCTCAGGTGGTGCCCACTGGAAAGGCTGATGGGCAGCTGAGAGCAGCCCCTCCACGGAGCCTCCCCAAGCCCAGCTGCCCTGGGCACTGTGGGCAAAGGTGTTTCCTATGCCCTTCCTAGCCTCCAGGGAGACGCAGCCTCTGCACACGTCCCTCGTGATTTTACAGAAACTGCACCAGATACCAGTTTGGAATGTCCCACAACAAACAAAAATGAAAAATGACTTTCTAATTTTTGTAGCCCTGAATTTAAGCCTAATGAGATTAAAGGAAAAGATGAGTGCATATCCTAGTCTACTTCAGATACAAAACCACAAAGGTGCCACTCTGGTGAGGAGCTAACAAAGTGAAACAGAAATAGGCTACCCAGTGGGTACTTACATTGGGTACCACTCTGACTTTTTCCTAGGTACTCACATTGATGCACACCTGTCATTTATTCCTTTGTACTTCGGAGCACTGTAGTATTCTGTTGGATGGATGTACAGTACCACATTTCACTCCCCATTCCTCCACAGATGGGTCATGGGATCATTTCCACTTTGGGACTAAGAGAAATAAAGCTGTTGTGAGCACTGGTGTGGCTGAGGTTTTGTTTCTCTGAGGTAGCCAACCTCTAGGGTGAACTGGCTGGGGCACAGTGCACATATGTTTAACCTGCAGTGCCACGAGTTGTTTCCCAGAGTGAGTGCTGTTCCCACCCCAGCATGGAGTTGGGGTCGGGCCTCCCCCTCACATCTGCCAGACTGTGCTCAAGTGCACTCTCAATCACCCTCCTTGCAAATGAAATGGCAACCTCTTGACCAGGAAAGGATTTCATGTAAATAAATGGTTGGATGATAAATAACTGTCCTGGGACGAGACTCTCAGTAAGCCAGCCCATAACTTGTTAAAAGTTGGCATGAAAAAGGAGGCTGATTTTCCATGTTAAATTCACATCTTTGCTAATTATGTATGAGTCATGACTTGGAGAGGTACCAAAATAGTGTTTGACAAACAGGCTGCCAGAGCTAAATTTTTATAGACAGCAAAAACAATTACAACTCACTTGGAAACTGCAGTTGAAGCTTTTGATCACAGGTCCGTTGAGAACATAGCTGAAGTCAAATGCATTTTTTTTTTGTCTCCCTGGGCAATGTCTTAAATATGATTTTTAAACTGATGGTACAATAATCCAGGTATGAGAGACATATAATCAAGTTTCTCAGAACAAGCCATTGTTAACAATTATGGATTATAAATACACACCTTCCATCCCATGCCACTAGTGATAGAATTGTTTTTAGTCTTTCAAATATCACAAAGACTAGTTATATTATTTAATATATAATTGAAACATTTGCCAAAAAGTAACAGCTCTATCAAAACTGTAATCTCACTGAGGGGAGGAGGAGTAGTCTCATGGACCTGGCCCAGCTCTGCTCAGATGACAATTACTACTGAAGTTCTGGAAAAAAACAGAACTATTTTTCAATTTTTGAGGGTTAAAGGGGCTAGGAAGATAGCTCAGTAGAACAAGTGCTTGTTTGGCAAGCTCAAGGGCCTGAGTTCAATCCCCGGTTCCGCAAAAAAAAAAAAAAAAATCATCCTTCAACACCCAGCCATCAGACCAAGAGATGTTATTCATTTACAGCCACTACAAACAAGCCACTGTGGGTGACATAAATACAGAGTGGCCTGGGATGTTGGGCCTCAAAGGCAAAGCCAAATGGGATGCCTAAAACCAGCTGGAAGGAACTGCCAAGGAAAATGCTATGAAAGCTTATGTCAACAAAGTAGAAGAGCTGAAGAGCAAATATGGAAAGTAACAGACTGGACTTGGTCGCCAGCCGTGCATTTCACCTAAAGCGATAGAATGCCTTGTTTCTTCTAATACTGTGGATGATGTGGAAATAGGCAGTTACTAGGAGCTCCTCGGGGCATTCCAGGATGTAGCTCTAACACAGTAGGGGGCAGAAATGGTCACTGACCTCTCCCTTTCTCCAATGGTTTTTATCTGAAATCAATTCAAATATATTTGTTACTTGAAAAAAAAATTGGGGGATTATAATAACCTACTCAAAACACATTACATAAGAGCTGTACGAAGGTGATATTTTTGATAGTACAACTTCAGGCAAATAAACACCAGTTTCCTTCACTGCTCATACTCACAGAGGACCGTACAGCTTGATACTGTGGCCATACTTGCACCATTACAAACAGTGAGCTTTTGTTTTGTGACCCCAGCCATGTGACCAGGAGGGGTGGCATCCGATTCTCCACCTCTCTCTGTTCTACTGCACTCAAGTCCCAGCCCCGTGGCTTGGAAGGGCTCTCTGCTTCGGCTTACGTCACCCTACAGCCATGCTCACTGCTCAGCATTCCTCTTCTCCTTGGCAGTGCAGCAGACTTGCATTATATGAGACTTTATGTGCCAACTGTATTTATATTTATTATTATATTATATTGTTATATTTATTATTTTTTAAAATGTTTTCTTTTTTTTACATTCATTCTTTTCTCATAGTACCTTTATTTGTAATATGAATAACATTAAAAGTTACAGATAGATGCTCCCACAAAATATACATTGATTCAAGTTTCTCCACTATACAAGATCATATAAAAAAGACTTCTCACATTTTGTGAGACTATTCATCTTAAACTTCACTGAACGTTTCTGTGTGTTGAGAAGCGATTAAATGTTTTCATTATTCAATTTTTTAATTTCATATTTGTGAGGATTATTTATTCAAGAACAGTCCATCTTTTTAGTTTTTTGAGAAACCATCTTGCCATCTTCTCCAGGCTGATCTTGAATGCCTGGACTCAAGTGATCCCCCTGCCTCACCCTCCTGAGGAGCTAGACTATAGGCATCCATCACCGCACTGAACATCAGGCTGCCTTTCTTCCTGTCTTCATTTGGTTGTTTTTTGTCTGTGAAGAGGACTGGAGAATCAGTATCTTCATTTCATGGGCTTTGTATTAGTTACTACTGCTGAAGAGGAGATCACCTCTAAACTGAATAGCTTACACAAAGATAAGCACTCTTTATTGCTTAGTTCACTCAGTAAAAGATTCAGGGGCAGCTTGGCTGGTGGATTCTAGCTCGCACTTTCCCCCAAAGCCAAGTTGGATGTCAGCTGTGCTGCAGGCACTTTATGGATCACCTGACGTTTCAAGGCCTGTCCCAAGATGGCTCAATCCTGTGGCCCACACATGGCACTGGCTGCTGATGGGAGTTGCAGTTCCTGACCACATGGCCTCCTCACAGACCTGGTTAGTGTCCTTAGGATGGTGAGGAACCCCAAAGTGTCCAGGGAAGAAAGCCTTTCTATAAACCCACCTCTGAAGGAAAAGCGAGTCACCAAGAGGCAAGGAGGGGAACTGACTCCATGTTTGAAGGGAAAAAACACCTTGGCCAGTTACTGTGAAATCTTACAATGACTCCATAGACTTTAATTCCATCATTTTTTTATTCTCACTTACAGGAGTTCACATTTATTCCAAGCAGCATTATTACAATCTAGAGGTGAGAGGGAACATACAAATCCTCAAGATAGCTAGGTTTCAGCAGAGCCAACAGAAATTTTAGTTATAAATGGCACTTTTTCTCCTCAAAGACTAACATACTTTTCTCGGCACTCAGCTGACAGAAGATACCAGTGGATTTTGTCAGAAACCAAACACTGGCAAGTAGGTCACTTCAGATGCTTCTGATTCTAACAGTCATGCGAACAGCCTCTCCTTTAATTATCATATACAAAATTTCTTTTTTTTTTTTCAGGATGGGTAAAGATACTTTTAATAAGAAATATCAATATAACAGTTTTAAAACACATTAGTAGTATGTTTGCAATAATTGACACAATGCTTATTATTGTCCTCATAGTGGTTATACACAGCACAGAGTGTAGATGGGATAAGTTTTCTAATCGATATTGGTAAAGAAGGAAAAAATTCTTCTCTTTCAACTAAGAGGAAGTAGTTGTATACATATACAAAATTTCACTATAATATTATTTGGGAAATGAAAGATACATTCTATAAGCTCCCATGTTTCAGTGAGATGCCAGGAACAGTGATGCTCACGTGGTATGGAAAACACATCTCTGTCGCCAGATATCTCTCTCCCACCAAACTCTTCTTGTTCTTTCTAGGCCAGACATCAGCCCTCCACTGTGGCTCCAGCCTTTCCCAGAAGCTGGAGGGCCATCTCTGACTGAACTTCACCTTGCTTCCCACAAGCTGCTGTTCCAGGCGTTGCACACCCGTCCCATCTGAGCTTGCCTCTCCACCCCAGAGCCATCTCCCCACATCCACATTTCATTCCAGAGCTTTCTGCCGTCCACAGTACCCTTCCCCCACTTCCCACCGCCCAGACATGGCTATGCCATCTGCTTCCTGAAGTCTTTCCTAATTCTCTGAGGAATCTCTCATACAATTGTTCTGATACTCAGGATGTTTATCCACTTTCAGAGATGGAAGAACTCAGTGTTTCTAAATGAACTATGAACACAGACTTAACATGGCAGACATTTCCGTACAACTCAATTTACAGTTCTGAGCCGAAGCTTGCAAAGGTTCCTTGGCAGGAGGCTCCTAAGCTTACTTGACAGGTCAGAGGGCTGCGGTTCTGGAGAGCTGGTGTCTGGTTGTCCCAGCTTACAGGGTGGGCCAGCAGCCATGGCAGGACAGCCGCCAGGAGGGAAGGCACTGCCCTTGAACTGTTTTCTTAGCCAGGCTATAGCTCAGGTATTTGAAATTGCTCCTAAGCAAAGGCACTAATGTCAAAGGGTAAAAATGCTACCATACACCAGGGACACATACTAGCTTTGTCATATGAAAATGCTGCATCTGTAGGTCAAAAAATGTTCAAACATCAATAATTTCATGCAGTTGAACTCAACAGAAAAGGTTCCCCTAAACCTTGAAAAATGGAAAACAAAGATAACTTGATTCCAGAATAAAATAATAAATAAATTGAACTCTTTTGGAAGATCACGAGAAGTGACAATGGAGATGATCTTCCTGACCCAGGGACACAGTGGCTCTAGCCTGTGGCCCACTATGCACCTCACTACATGGGAGGCTGCAGGAACCTAGCTCCATCCCTGCCCCTTGCTAGACATTTCCGCTTATGCAAATGGGAAGGAATTATAAGGGCAAATGAAGTGATTTTGGAGCCTGGGTTCTGGCCACTTTTCTTGGGATGGATCTCAAAGAATTTTTTTCTTGGATAGAAATAATGTTCTCAGATAAATAAACATTTCTTTAAAAGATTTCTATAACTAGAGATCATTCTGTAGCTGGTAACTTCTCGGGTTTATGCTCTCATCTCAAGAAATGACACGGTTTTTTTCTTTTTTTTTTTTTCCTTCTTTTTTTTTTTCTCTCTCTCTCTCTTTTTTTTCTTTCTTTCTTTTTCAGAACTGGGAATTGAACTCAGGCCCTTGTGCTTGCCAGGCAAGTGTTTATTCTACTGAGCTATCTCTCCAGGCCAACACAGTTTTCTAAATTGCAATTTATAGATAACTGGGAAGCTTTTGTGTTGGCATCATCATATCCTTGAGCGTTTTATTTTCAAACAGTCTCCACAAAAGTAAGCCTCCTGAGTTAAGCCAGGTGCCTCTGCTGGCTTACATATTGGCTAACTTGAAACAAGAATACTTGTTTCACAGGATTTATGTGAGTCTAATTTATTGGTATACTTTACATGTATATAATAATCCTATTCATCATAGCAAATTTGTACCTGCACGTGGTATAGCTTCTTTTTCCCTATTTTCTACCCTTCAACCCCTCATCCCCACTTTATTCACAAAAGCTGTTTCCATTTTGTCATTCTATTGTCATTTTTTCTTTTTCCCTCCTTACTTTCCTCCTGCTCCCACCAGTTCCCCTTTCCATTTGAGCATTTTCTTCCTATTTCATAATATCTAGTATACATTTCAGTCCTTATTTTTACTTTCAGTTTCTCATCGTAGAGAAACAATGCAGTGGGTTTTTTTTTGAGGGGTGGGGGGTGGGACCGGGGTTCGATCTCAAGACCTTGCACTTGCCAGGCAGGCACTTGTGCCATGGAGCTATCTCCCCAGCCCCAAATAACAGTATTTTTATTTATTTATTCATTTATTTATTTACGAGACTGGGGTTCGAATGCACGACCTTGCACTTGCCAGTCAGACACTTGTGCCACAGAGCTATCTCCCCAGACAAATACAGTATTTTTAATCTCTATTTTTATCTTTATCTTGTACTTTTTGCTCATAATACTCCTTTTTAATTTTTTAAAAGAGAATTAAAAAATACTAAACAAATCATTAGAAATGATACAGAATTTCACTAAACAATATAATAGGAATTCAACAATGGTTGTTATATTGCATATTGTTGTCTTCATATTTATCTTGTAGAGATAGGATTTCACTGGGTAGTCCAGGCTGGCCTTGAACTCAGTATGTAGCCTAAGCTGGCCTTGAACTCACAGTGATCCTCTTTCTTCAGCCTCCCAGAGTGCTGGGATCATAGGAACTATGTGATCATGACAGAGAGAGAGAAAGAGAGAGAGAGAGAGAGACAGACAGACAGACAGAGACAGACAGAGACAGAGACAGAGACAGACAGAGAGACAGACAGAGAGACAGACAGAGAGAGAAAGGGAGGGAGGGCGGGTGGGCGTATCTGATACAGGGTCTCACTATGTAGCAGCTCAGACTCAGAGTGATCCTCCCACTTTCAGCCTCCCTAGCATTGGGATTACAAGCATATACCACTATGCCTGGACTATATGGCCAGCTGGTACTGGGGATTGAACCATGGTCCCTGCACTTGCCTAAGCAGACAATTTAGTCTGTTGAGCTATCTTGCCGGCCCCATATGCTTATATTTTTAATCACATAAAATGTTCAGTAAAATTTATGGTTTTTTTTTTTGTTGTTGTTCTTGTTTTTTGGGGGGGGATTTTTTGTTGTCCAATAAAATTTGAGTCTTTTGTTTTTCTAACGTTTCACTATATTGTAGAACTATCACATTTTTAATTGCAACAATTATAATTACTCACAAATCAGTAAAAGCTCACTTATACCCAATTAAGGGCAGAATGTGTAGTTCGGATAAAGTGTATGCTTAACACACCCAAGGCAGATTCACTTAAACTTTAGCCCTAACAAAACAAGACAGTGCTGGGTGTGGTGGTGCACCCCTGTACTCCCAACACTCTGGAGGCTAAGGCAGGAGGATTGACACAACTCTGAGGCCAACCTGGCCTCAGAGAACCTAGTGAGTTCAATGCCAGCCGAGCTATACAGTGAGACCCTGTCTAAAAAAAAAGGAAAGAACAAATGCTTCCAGGACATCTAAGCAAAATGTGCCTTTCTCCCTTGCTGACTGCACCTGTGAGTAACCCTCTCAAGTCACAGAATCTGGGGGTGGTCCTGGGAACACAGAATTAGAACAAATGAATGTGCCTTCTATCAAGAGTTAAGCTGCCCAGAGATTAGTCTGGTAGCTGACCTGCAAAAGCAGAACTTCCTTGGCTTCTTGCCTCAGCAGCTACTGATGAGCACGACTCATATAACTCGCATCCTGCCCTCCTCCTCCAACCCACACACCTCCCTCCTCACAGCTGCTGCTTGATCTTTTCTTAGCTGTCTCAACCCAAAATGCAGCAGGCTTAGTGTGCCATTACTCCATATGCAAGATATAAACAAAAGCCTACGCGGAGAAAGACATTTTGAGCATTTCAATAACTTAAAATGCATGTAAATGTGCTCTGCAGATAATAAAGTGCTTTACATGGTAATGCATTATTAGGCTTAAAAGGTAGGTGTGCATGCCATAAAGTATAGCAGCATCTTTGATGTGATGCTTTTGGCACAAATTATTCCTCTGGCCTAGGCCCTATACCTTTTGGTAATTACAAGCTCGCTTAAGGGCTACAAACACATTTTTAACTTTGCTTTTAGGTTTTAGTTTTGTTGCTCTTAAAATGTACACATCATCTCTAGGATGACAAGAAACAACCTTACCAAAAGAGAAAGAAAGAAAGAAAGAAAGAAAGAAAGAAAGAAAGAAAGAACCTTAACAAAGAAAAGAAAGGGAAAAAAAAAGATCACAGCCCACCCATCAAAACCGGCCTCTCGCTTTCCACACAGTATAAGAACACAAGCCCAGGCCAACGCACCCTGATCCCTGCCAACAGACTTTTATCATTGTCCCTGAAGATCAAGCTAGGCTACATCTTTGAGCTTAAAAGGCCCTTCCAAATTCTTCTGGACAAGAAAGTACTAAAAGCTTACTCTCGCATGTGCCTGCAACCTGGAGGTCCCCAAAGCTGGCAGGCAACACAGTCACATGGGAGCATTCCAGACAACACCCTCTTTACTGAACCCCAGGCTTCATGGTGTCCCTACCTTAAGATTTTCTGAAGCATATAAGCCAAGCATCTACCCTAGAGGGCTCTAGAATTGCAGTGGAACAAATATGGTAGGTGGCAGGAATGAGATACACATTTGTGCAACGGTATTTGGAAAATGAGATATAAAGGAAAAGAATTTATAATCTTGATTTGAGGAATATTTCTGAATGGAAGAAAGATGATGACACTAAAACCAAAGAGAAGAAAACAATCACGTACACTGCATGGCTCTGCAGTGAGTAACTGCAAAACCTAAAATAACTACTAAGTAAAAATCTATAGACAAGGTATAAAAGGCTTGGTTACAGTTAGATAATAGCATATAAATATTGTCAACCTTCACATCACATAAGTCTGCTACAAGTAAAAAAGTTGGAACGTAGGAAGATGGAGAAATAGGTGAGAGGTCAATATCCTTATATTACAAAGAGGGAGATCTAGAGATTCTGAGCAAAGTTGACAGTATAAAAAACAGAGACTTACATGCAGGTTAAATTTCCCTAATCCAAACACAGCTTTGTGAGTGCTGACTTGATTTTTGGATTGGCGGTGCTCAACCAATAAAGTCTGCAAATGTTCCAAAATCTGAAATGTTTTTGGTTCCAAACATTTTGGAAAAGGAGTCCTCAATCTGTACAGCATTTAGAGTCACACAGGTGTTCAACATAAGAATTACGGGCCAGCCAGATAGCTCAGTGGATTAAAGCACCTGCTTAGGCAGACGCAGAAACAGGGATGTTATGCCGGCCCTGCCCCTGGCGCAGCTGAGACAGTTATTGAGATTGGGCAAGACTCGGTGTTGTGGTACAGCCTTATAATCCCAGCGCTTGGGAGGCTGAAAACAGGATCACTATGAGTTCAATCGGTGTAGTGAGACCCTGTAGACCCACTACTAAATACATTTAAAAAAAAAAAAAAATCAACAGAGGGGCCAGTGAGATAGCTCAGCAGTCTACAGCACCTGCTTAGGCAAACTCAGGCAAGCACAGTGACTGTGGTTCAGTTCCCAGCACCACATGCTGCACCAGCCCTACCCCCAGGGTGGGCTGAGCGGGCCAGACACACAAAAAACGAACAGCAATTCAGTACTTGCTCAAATTTAACAAGTGAGACAGCTGAGATGCCTATGACCTGTGGACTCCATATGTATGTAAGTATCTACCTGGGCTAAGCACTGGGCTAGGAAGTACATACTCCCAATTATATACTTACTTAATGGCACAGCTAGAGAAATAAGCCAACTAATTCTCTAGTCTTGAAATTATTTTGAAAAGTTATGACTAACATTTCCAGAAAAGACCAGGATGCAAACTTCCCTATGCAGTATATTCATTCTTTCAATGCACAGCAGCATGCCTTAGAAACAAGTCCTTGCCCTTTTCCTTACCAGTAACCAGTGCCTGGCCTGCTGGCCAGCTTTGCCACAGAGCAGCAAAGGAGCTAAGAAGCTGCTCCTGCTAGTCAAATGTTCAAAAGACTTCACACTTGGCAGATGACAAGAATGTCTTGAGGATGGGACTTCAGGGCCCCACTGTAGGACAGAGCGACAGGGCGGGCAGACAGGCCTGCTCAGATGGAAGCTCCATCTGCTCATGAGCCAGTGAGGACTGGCGATGTCACTCAGGGGCTGTTTTTTATAATTTCATAAAATGTTTTGAAATACTCAGTAGAAAGCCAACTTCTACCCTTAGAATAATTCTTTATTTAAAAAAAATAATTCTTTAAAAATAAATGATAACTTTGGGTATCTACTACTACTGTGTTTTTGAAAATGTCACATTGTTATTTCTTATTAAAAGAAAATTAAAACAGCAGGAGATAGCTGTTGGGGAGATAGCTCCATGGCACAAGTGCTTGCCTGGTAAGTACAAGGTTGTGAGTTTGAACTCTGGTCCCGCAAAAACAAAACAGAAAGAAATGATAACTGAGAACTCTTTAGTTCCCAAGGACTGAAATTGTACCCAGTGGTAGAGCTTGTCTATGATGTATAATGCCCTGGCACCACAACACTTTAGTTCCCAGACTTGTAGTGATCCTCTTGTCACAGCCTCCCAGCACTGGGATTATAAGTGCACCACCATGCCCAGTTTTGGTGACTGGCATGGCACATTCAGGGTTCTAGGCTTGCACAGCATGTGGTACTGGGGATCAAACCCAGTTCTTGTGCTTGTCAGGCAGATGCTTAGACCACCGAGCTATCTCCCCAGCCTATAAAAGAAATTTTAAAAATTCAATTTAGTTAACCATAACTTACCCCATTTTCAGTACGTTTTTCTCCAGGCACATTTATTACATTTCTCTGTGTTCTCTGCTCTTGAGCCTGGCGGCCACCTAAAAAAAATAGAAGGATCAAACTTACTAAAAGTCACGCTACAGAAGACAATTCTTCCCTACTTTCTGTTGCTCAAATATTTATTGAACACAGTGTAAAATGCCAAGATACAAAACTCAAGACAGTGCAGTTTACAAAATGTAGCTGGGCATGGTGGCATGTGCTTCGAACCCCAGCATGTGGGAGCCTGAGCCAGAAAGATCACTGTAAGCTTGAGGCCAGCCTGGATTATACACGTATTCAAAGGCAGCCCGTACTACATAGTGAGACCCTATCCCAAACAAGGAAACAAACAAAACAACTCTCTGTTTTCTCTGCCCTGGGAACGGCTCTCTTGCCATGGCCTCTGACCCCCTGAAAACATCACCTGCTCCAGATCTATTCCATCCTATCCTTGGTCAGAAGCACCTCCCAGATGCTGAGTCAACCACTATCTGTAGTAGCGCTGCATAGGCCAAGGCACAGACAGGTTAAAGCCTAGCAGCTCTGCAGCCCCTCGTTCCCTGACCTCACTTGTCCTGAGATGCAGCTTCCAAATAAGTATCATTTCAAGGGACCTTGACTGACATATCAGCCACAGCCAAGCTCCCTGGGGCAGTGCTGCCACAGTTGTGGGGGGCTGGCTCAGGGCTTGGATGGTACTGTTTTTGGAAGCCTCGTCCTGCGTAAGCCAGGAGCCCTTCTCAGAAGCAGCAGCTCTTCTCCCAAGCTGTCTGGCTTTGCCTCTTGGAGGCTGTGGGGCTGTTCTGTCTGACAGTGGCCTCTCTTATCCTCTTCGCCGTCTCCACCTCCGGCAACTCTTTCTCTCACATCTTGTCTGTCCTCCATGTTCCTTCCTATATACTTTCTCTGGGCTGCTTATTTGTTTGCTTGCTTGCTTTTAGACAGTCTTGTTCTGTCATTCAGGCTGTCCTTGAACTTGAAACAATCCTTCTGTCTTACTCTTGAGTGTTGGGATTACAGGCCTGCACCACACCTAGCTAGAAACTGATATTTAAACCTGTGTGTGTGTGTGTGTGTGTGTGTATGTGTGTGTGTGCGTGTGTGTGTGTGTGTGTGTGTGTGTGTGTGTGTGTATGTGACTTATTTCATTTAACATTATGGTTGTATTTACCATAAAATCTAGACATTTGACCCATTCGGTACTTATCAGAAATAATCTCTTTACAGAACAAGTCTAATGTATCTGAGGTACTGTCTGAGAAGGAAGCAAGGCTGGTGCCTGAAGAGCAGACCAGAACGCCACCTACAGGAGCCCAAGAGCCACGAAGGAGCAACTCTCCTCTCACCACTTGTGAACGAAGGGGAAAGAACATGTGAATCAGTTACTTTGGTAATTTTCTAATTTTTCTTAAATTAGCTAGCATAGCAATCATTTACAAACAAGAAGGCATTTGTCTACCTTGCTCACTGCTCTCAGTTGGAGAGTCCTCATGCCGAAGAAAAAACTTCACTTCTTCCCTTCGAGGCCCCCACTTCTGCAGGTGCTCGTACATCATGTGTTCGAAGGGTATGGGGCGCTCTAGGAAAAGATCACACCTTACTCCAGAAACAACACAACTCCAGCCAAAAGTAAAAATAAATATAGACTGATATATACAAACACCACACATGTATGCACATATTAAAATATAAAGATACTCTAAGCACTGAATTTATCTATCTGTCTGTCTGTCTATTTGTCTTTCTGAGACAGGGTCTCGCTATGCAGTTCAGGCTGGCCTTCAGCTCACTTTTGTAGCCCAGGCTCATCTCAAACTTGCACCGATCCTCCTGCCTCAGCCTCCCAAGTGCTGGGATTACAGGTGTGCACCACCACGCCTGGCTAAGCACTGAAGCAGAAGTAGGAATGGGAAATAACCAGGTGACACATGAACAGAAAAGTACACATAAAAGAAATTTACAACATGTATTAAGAAACAGTGAAAACATTCCTTCTATTATGTTAACATATCAAAAAGTAATTTTTCCATTTTGCAAAGAAAGGAAACAAACTGGCGATAGCATGTTATTCTCTAGAACGATACACAAGGTCATTATGGGTTTTTACGTATTTAGTACAGGACCTACAGGGTCTCCCTACATAGATCAGGCTCATAGTGATCCTCCTGTTTTCAGCCTTCCAAGTGCTGGGATTACAGGGGCATGCCACCGAAACCCAGGGGTGCGCTCTGTCTAAGCAAGGGCTTTAGTCCACTGAGCTGTCTAGCCAGCAAAGGCCATTGTGTTTGAAAGGCAGACCACAGCACTTCCTGAAAGCTCAGGAAACACTGCTGTAAATGTTCGCCCAGAATTAGACCAAAATTTACCAAGCTAATAAGAATTAAATGAAAAATTTTAATGAAAGAGTCCAAGTATTATTACAACAAAGCTCACTAACAGAGTACAGTGGACCCTAGAGTTATGATCAGCCTGGCATATGAACAACTTGGGTTATGGCCAGAATTTTAGTTATAATTTAAAACCAAAGTCCTGAGTTATGACCCGAATGCTAGTCACATGTGCTTTCAGATGGCCTCAAATACAGATCTGTATTTTTCTTTTTTGTCTTTTTGAGACAGGGTCTCACTACGCATTTCAGACTGGCCTTGAGCTCACTTTTGTAGCCCAGGTTGGTCTTGAACTCGCACGGATCCTAAGCAGAATGAAGGGGAACAATATTATTGAAAGATACAGTGGTATCCAGCAAAACCACATCGCAATGACCCAGCTCCAACTTTCAGTTATCAGTATCAGTGGGATCTTCTATGATGAGTACCACGTACTCAATCGTCTCTCCAGGAGTCTCTTCATGCAGTCAAGCTGTTTTTTGGTTTTTTTTTTTTTTGTCTTTTTGAGACAGGGTCTCACTATGCAGTTCAGGCTGGCCTTCAACTCACTTTTGTAGCCCAAGCCGGTTTCAAACTTGCACCAATCCTCCTGCTTCAGCCTCCCAAGCACTGGGATTACAGGCATGTGCCACCATGCCCAGCTTGTGATTTTTTTAAAAAAAACTTCGTTATGGCCGGCTCAGCCTGCCTGGGGGTGAGGCTGGCGCAGCATGTGGTGCTGGGGATCAAACTGCAGTCCCTATGGTTGCCTAAGCTTGCCTATGCAGGCTCTTTAGACCGCTGGGCTATCTTGCCAGCCCCAGATCTAACTCTTAAAGAGTTACAGAATGAATATTACCACAGCCTTTCCTGCATGGAGTTAATTTAGAAATCTGGAGCCAGGGGGCCGTGGAGATAGCTCTGTGGCACAAGTGCCCGCCTGGCAAGTGCAAGGTCGTGAGTTTGAACCCTAGTTTCGCAAAAAAAAAAAAAAAAAGAAAGAAAAAAGAAAGAAAGAAAGAAAAGAAATCTGGCGCCAAGCTGGGCGTGGTGGTGCACATTTGTAGTCCCAGCACTTGAGAGGCTGAGGCAGGAGGATTGGTGTGAGTTCGAGACCAGCCTGAGCTACAAAAAGTGAGCTCAAGGCCAGCCTGAACTGAATAGTCAGACCCTGTCTCAAAAAAAAAGAAAAGAAAATGGGCCAATGTCTCCTAAGGACACTAAGATCTGCCTGTGTACAGAGCGGTTTTGAAGGCTGTGGGGAGGAGTCTGGGCCTTCAGGTGATCCGTGAGTTACAGCCAGCACTCAGGACACACTGGGCTGGTAGTCAAGGGTCTATGTATCTCTTTACCAGTTACTTGCAAAGAACACTGGGCACTGCTGTTGGGACCTAAAGCTCCTTTATGTTTATAACGCACTCTGTTTCCCGTGAACTGTGCCAAGTACTCTGAGTCAGTTTTTAAAAATCTGTATTATTTGCCTCTTTCTTAGTTGCTTGTAGCTCTTTTCATTCTGGACAATAATCCTTCATCAGTTACATATACTGACCACAGACCTGTGTTTTAAGTTCCTTGGTATAGTATCTTTTTCGTGTAACAGTTTAAAAATGTAAATATAAGCAGTTATCATTTTTTTCCTATTTTATTTTGGTTTTCCAAGGCAGTGTCTCATTATGTTTCCTACGATAGTCTTCAATTCCTGAGCATAAGCAATTATCTTGCTTTAGCATCCCCAGTGGCTGGAACTAAAACTATAAATTTGCTGGCTAATTTGAATTTTTGTACAATAAACACTTCTATACTCCAAGGTAAAAAATAATGGCTTATAGGGTTTTTTACTACAAATTTTAAAGTTTTGCTGTTCGTTTATTTTAGGAATTTACTTCTGTATATGAATCAGCATCTGATTTTGTTTGTTCCTACTTGAATAATCAATTACCCAGCACCATTTGTTGAACAGTTTATCCTTTCTCCAGACGCATGATCTCTACCTCTGCTACCACCAGGGTGCCATTTGTGCTTAGGATTTTTTTCTGAGCTGTCTTTTATTTTGTTGGCTACCAGTTAACCTCTATACTGACAGTCACAGTTCTAAATATTGTGTACAGGAAGTCTTTCTATATGGTAGTCACTCTGCCTCAAAAGGCTGCTTCTACAGTATCTTGGCATTTCCTAATCCTTCACTCTCTCTGTATTTTTTGTTTGTTTAATTTAATATGTATTTGGTACAGGGTCTCACTATGCAGCTCAGACTTGCAGTGATCATCCTGTTTTCAGCTTCTCCAGCATTGGGATTACAGGTGTGTCACCACATCCAGACTTGATCACTGGTTCAGCATGCCCGGGGGCAGGGCCAGCACAGCATGCAGTACCAAGGATAGAGCCCCTGTATATATTTTAGAAATACTTTGCCATGCTCTTTTTTTTAAGGTGTAATTTTGAGCAAAGCTATAGTTACTTCTAAGTAAGCAGAGACCTGATATGCTTGTGATTCTGAGTTTTCCATGCCCTGAACATTGTTTGCGTCTACCTTTTTCACTTCCATTTTTTCTATTTGTTTCACCTCACATTCTTTAACGTAACTACTGGGCACTGATCGACTAGCCACTGGAACTTCTTTTTTTTTTTTTTTTTTTTTTTTTTTTTTTTTTTTTTTTTTTTTTTTTTTTTTTTTTTTTTTTTTTTTTTTTTTTTTTTTTTTTTTTTTTTTTTTTTTTTTTTTTTTTTTTTTTTTTTTTTTTTTTAATTTTATTTATTTATTTATTTGTTTGCTTGTTGTGTTTGTTTGTTTCATTATTTATTCATTTTGTGGCTGGCTCAGCCTGCCCTGGTGGTGGCGCTGGCGCAGCATGTGGTGCCGGGGATCGAACTGCAGTCCCCGCAGTTGCCTGAGCCCTCCTAAGCAGGCGCTTTAGACCACTGAACCATCTCACCGGCCCTTCTTGTGTTTCTTGATGACGATTTGAAGTCTCACCACAAAGGTCTATACATAGTAAGTTATTTCTCTGAACTTTGTAGATTTTGCGTTTCACATGCATAATCTTTTAAAAAATTATTCTGAAATAATTTTATGTTGATAGAACGGTTGCCCATACAGCATAGAAAGTTCCTATATACTCTTCACCTACTTTCTCTTATATAACAATATCCACAAATTTGTTTGTTTTTGAGGTGGGGGGGTCTCACTATGTAGTTCAGGTTGGCCTTGAACTCACTAGGTAGCTCAAATTGGCCTTGAGAACCTCCTGTCTCAGCCTCCCAACTGCTGGGATTAAAAGTGTGTACCATCATAGTTGGTCAGAAATAGTACTTTTATCAAAATTAAACAATTTACACTGACATGTCACCATTAATGAAATCCCAAGTTTTCTGTGAATTTCAGCCAGTTTTCAACAAAGTCCCTTGTCTGCTCCAGGTACACTGCACTCTGGCATACCTCCCTGTCATCCTCAGGCCTATAGTATCTTTCTCCTCCTCCTTGCTTTTCAGGACCATGACAGCTGTGAGAACTACCACTCAGGTGTATCTGGCTGCCTCTGGGCCTGAGGTCAGAGGTCCTGGGCAGTGCCCCAATGGTGAGGTGCACCTCTTGTTGCATGGAGTCCATCACACTGGTGGCGCCAACCTTACCGCGACCAGTGTAGGGCCCATTGTGCCTCTCCCCCAGGAGGCTGTACTTTCCTCTTCCATTCTGTCTTCTTGGGAAGCAAGTCACAACTCCACCCCTGAGCAGGGACAGGGAGGTGTTCCCTGCTGGAGAGGTTTCTACACGAGCTCCTTGAAGACCTTTCATCAGGAAGATTTGTCTCTCCCCATTGTAGACATACTTACTTTAACCATTTCTATTAGAATGGACATGTGGATATGTAAGGCTGTGCTCTGTGCTCCAAAGCATGTATTACTTTGCTGCTCAAACTGTTCCAGTTCAGACACTGGGAGCCCTTTCAAATTATAGCCTCTGTGTCCTTCTTTGACATCCTATTATTGAGTACTTTCTTATCTCCAGCATAATATACTTCAAGTATGTCTTGCTCATCCTAAGTTCTTTTGTTTGTTTTTGTTCGGTTTCACTTAATAGTTGGTGGCCTTGAACTTACTATGTAGCCCAGGATGGTCCTGAATTCTCAGCAATCCTCCTGCCTCAGCCTCCAGAGTGCTAGGTTTGCACGCACGTGCCACCAGACCCACCTCTATAGTTTTCAAAATTGTTATTTATTATATATTTCCCATTGATAATTACTAGTATATTCCTATACTAGGAACATGACCTGTGAGACTTAATGAGTTCACTTGCAAGCCTGTGTGTGTGTGTGCGTGTGTGTGTGTGCGCGCGCGTGTGTGTGTGCGCACGCGCTGGAGATGGAAATCAGAAATGTTACGAAGCACCCTACAACGAAACTATCCATAAGCCCCTCTCTATAAAATTTATTTTTTGTTCGGTTTTGTTTTGTTTGTGATACTGAGATTAAACCCAGGGCTTTTGCACTGAGCCACATCTCTGTTCTCTTAAAATAATATTATTATTATTATTATTATTATTATTATTATTATTATTATTATTATTGACAGGATCATTAAGTCACTTAGTTGTCTAAGCTGAGCTTATATCTTTGATCTTCCTGCTTCAGCCTCCCAGAGAGGTAAGATTATAAGCATGAGTCATCATGTTCAGTGGTCTATAGGGTTTTTAATAATATCAAATAACTAGGAGTAGTTTCAGCTCTATTTTCCAATATTACTCCTCTTCCTCATCTTGCTTCCCTGGCTAGAACCCTGAATTACAATGCCAAACAGGAGCTGCCTGCATTCTCCTGTTCCTGCCTTTAATGCACACACTTCCCTCGGTCACACCCATTCTGAATTCTGCTGCAGGTTTTAAATCACTTATTTACTTAAGGAAGCTCTCTTACATACTTACTTGCTAGTAATATCTATCTATTTATCTATCTATCTATCTATCTATCTATCTATCTATCTATCTATACTATGGCTAACTCAGCCTGTCCTGGGTGGGGCTGGAGCAGCATGTGGTGCCAGGGATCGAACTGCAGTCCCTGCAGTTGCCTAAGCTTTCCTAAGCAGGCACTTTAGATTGCTGAGCCATCTCGCCAACCCTTAGTTATTATTATTGTTGTTGTTATTATTATTAAGTGTATTTTAGTACAGGGTTTACAGATCTCACTACATAGACTGGACTAATAGTGAGCCTCCTGTTTTCAGCCTCCCAACCGCTGGGATTACCACCATGCCCAGTCTCAGTTGCCATCTCAGTGTGCTCTGGGGGATTGCTGCTGCACCTGAGCTATTTGGCCAGCCCTGTCTGCTAGTAATTATTATCATGAAAGACTCAGTTTTAATACACTGACATCCAGAAAGAAGACAGAATGATGAGCAGCAAAGAGCTTCCCCAAGATTTGGTGTCCAGACACTGGAATATAGCAATGTGAAAAAGAGGAGGAGGTGGGTCTCCAGGACTCAGGACAGATCTAAAGCCCCTTGGGAGAGCAAAGAGAGAAGCTTTAATGAAGGAGGAGGAAGCAGGTGGCACTCTCTTCCTAAGGCCAAGCTCGCTGCACGGGAGGAGCAGCTTGAACCTGCAGACCCACAGTGACGACTGCGATCTTGGAGGCTTCCATAGATAAGTGCACTGATAGAACGGAGCAGTGGACAGATATAACAGGCTGCAGTGGCTGGTGACTTACTCAGGCCCAGACGTCCCCCAGGGGAGGACAACAGGCCGGGAGCCATCCTGGAGGGCAATCAAATGAGCTAGGAACTCAGGGCAGCTGTGGCTCCATTGAGCAGCTTGAGTTCAAACTGATTGGAGCCATATGGACTACTGCAAGCTGAGCGGGTCAAGATTCAGCCTCAGAGCCAGAAAGCAGCCTGAACCATGTTCACACTCACACAACAATAAGAACAAGCAAGAGAAAACAGCCAGGTGTGGTGGTGCACACCTATAATCCCAGCACTCACGAGCTGAGACAGGAGGATTACTTCAAGTTTGAGACCAAATTCAAGTTCTCTCTCTCTCTCTCTCTCTCTCTCTCTCTGTCTCTGTCTCTCTGTCTCTGTCTCTCTCTCCCCCTCCCCCCCACTTTCCTCCTCCCCCCTCCCTACAAAGTTAGCTCAAGGCCAGCCTCAGCTGCATAGTGAGATCTTATCTCAAAAAGACAAAAATAAAATAAAATAGAAAATAAATGGAACAGGTAGGATCTTGCAATAGACTCAAAACCCAAAAGCCAGCTCTATCTGGAGAACAGCCATTTCCTAAGGGTTCTAAATACTAGTAATAATGATACTCACTATAGGCAATTTACAAGCATCAAACCAGGCATTAAATTTAAAAAAGAGAGAAAGGGAGGGGGCAGAGGGAAGGAAGGAAAGAGGGAGAGGGAGAAAAGAAGGGATAATGATGTTTTTTGCTTTAAGCAGCTTATTAACAGATCTGACTTGGAATCCTGTGAATTCTAGGAATAGACTTGATTTGTTCAATATGCTGCTAAAATGGATTTGCAGGTATTTTATTCAGGATTTTTACAACTATATTAAAAGTAAGATTGGCCTATACTTTTTTGTGCTTTTTTTTAAGATAGTCTTACTATGTAGCCCAGGCTTGCCTCTAATTTGACACCCTCCTGCCTCCAACCACCCGAGTTCTGCTTATACCTTAGGACCACAGCTATAGAACCCCAGACTAGGATAGGCATGATGGTGTACACCTGTAATCCCAGCACCTGGGAGGCTGAGGCAGGAGGATCACTGCAAGTTTGAGACTACACTGGGCTACAAAGTGAGCTCAAGGCCAGCCTAAACTGCATAGCAAGACCTTATCTCAAAAAGACAGAACAAGCAAGCAAGCAAACAAACAAACAACAACAACAAAAACAGACCAAAGCACAAATACCTTTGCCCTTTTTGAGCCTTTTTTCCCTCTCATTCATCCTAGCACTATTTTTGTTTGTGATCTTCAATAAATGCAGCTGCTTTTCTTTAACCACTGGGTATACACTTTGCAATTCTTTGCTTATTGTACATGAGAGCTTGGAATCTATCTGTCAGATCTACCACAACACTACAGCTGGATAAACAAAATATGATACCCAATGGACTCAGACTCAGCCATAAAAGGATAAAGAACTGATATATGCTAGAATATGGAAAAACCCAGAAAACATGCTAAGTGAGAGGAGCTACATAGTGTATGATCCTACTAGGATGGTCACAGGCACACCAGTCAGTGAGCAGTGCAGGATGGGAGCCATCAGGACTGGGTAAGGAGGGACAGGGAGGTACAGACAACGTGTTGACTGCATGACAAATTACTGAACACTGGGTGACTTTTACCCCAACTTAAAGAAAATGAAGAATACCACTAACTTCAAGGCTTATGGAAACTACCTGGGGTTTCTGAGGAACAAGACTCGTTTTTATTCCTTTTGACACAAGTTTATGCTGGCTGAAAGACTCTCACCAAATCCTTGGCTCAGTCTGAGAGAAAGCTGTGAACAGCAGTCTAGCACACCTTCAAGGTGTAACTACTCCACAGTAAGTTCTACACTTCTCCTGAGAAAATCCTCTATTTGCGTAATTGTGTGGAAGCAAATTGCATCTCAATAAATGTTTAAAAGAGGCCTAAAGACTCATCTCTAAGCACCCTTTGACACTTCCATTTGGCTACCTATCTCATCATCTCAAGCCCATCATGTTCCAATGGGTCATTTTCTTAAGGTCCACCTCAGATCTGTTATGCCACACTAATACCAGCTATACTTCCTCTAAGCACTATTTCAGAATGTCACTCCCTATTTAAAGTTTTCACAAACCTTTTTCCATGTGTCAGGCAAAGGCCACATACCTCGATGGTGCTAAAGGCCTTTTTTTTTTTTTTCAGCTTTAAAACAACAAATGGGTGGCTTTCAAGTCAGCTCAGTAGTTAAAGCCCTTGCAGGAATTCCTAACAGGCACAGGGGACAGCAGTTCAGTCCCCATCCCCACCATTAAGACAGCTTGAGCCAGCCAAAAAAACCCAACAAATGTACACTTTATTATTTACAAATGAAATGCAAAATATCTTTAAAATATAAATGCCATAGATCCCTTTCAGGAACAGCTGTTGCAACATCACAGATTTGAGAAAGGAGTATTTTCCTTTCCTATGTTTCAAGAGTCAGAATTTTTTTCCCCTATCATCATCATCATCATCATCATCATCATCATCATCATCATCATCATCATCATCATTAAATTATTATTTATTGCTAAAGATTTTCTTTTTTTGTCTTTTTGACACAGGGTCTCACTATGCAGTTCAGGCTGGCCTTGAGCTCACTTTTGTAGCCTAGGCTGGTTTCGAACTCACACTGATCCTCCTGCCTTAATTGCTGAAGGTCTTTGCATGAGGTGGTCATTACTTTTTTTTATAAATACCATTGTGTAGAATCCTGTCCCCATGTGATGCAGCTGCTTTTTATTGCAACTACTCAATTCTTTTTTACCACTGATAACTGAGAGTCTGAAGCAATACTGTCATCCGACATGTGATGAATTCTATGTACTTAGTCACTGTAAAGACCCTCATACATACCATTCCCTCTCCACACTTCTGCTAAATGGCATCCACCTTCTCCAGGTTCCTTGCAAAATTCTACAACATCTCGACAGGTTGTTTCTGGTGTGATAGGAACTTCCGTTAAAATCTGTTCATTGTTGCTCAAGAACACGGTTAATATCATCTATAAGAGAAAAGATTAAACTAAAATTTAGATTCCTTATTGTGAAAAAGATTCCAACATTTCCCTTCCTAAATTACTACAGGATTACTTTCTAGAAATAGACGAGCTGATTCTAAAGATCTGGAAAGAAAGAAAAGTAAGAGAAGTCAGGGAAAATTCTCAGAGGAGTATATGAACTGACGTTCACACCCAGAGCCAACTCCACACGAAAAGATGAGAATGACAGCAGAGGCTCCTCAAAATCAAGCAAGGGAAAAGACTGCATCATGAGTGACATCTCAGCAACTAAAACATTCATCTAGAAAACAAAACTAGGTTCATACCATATATTTTACACTAGCAAGAGTTCCTAAAAGATAATATGTTATATAAAAATTATAAATCCTTAAAACTTCTAGAATAAAATCTAGACCAATTCCCTCTTACAACATCAGCATACACAAACTTTTTCTAAATATGACTCAAAAATTATACTGGTTGTGGCAGTGCATGCCTATAATCTTAGCACTTAGGAGGCCAATGCAGGAGGATTCAAAGTTCAAGTGTCCTCCCCCCAACCCCACGCAAAAAAAAAAAAAAAATTCAAGTCCCACTTGGGCAATTTAATGAGACTGACTCTGTTTCAAAAATTTAAATAATAACAACAACAATCATCACAACAACAATAATAGTGGAGCTAGAAAGGCACTGACTTGGTCCACCTCAGGATGCTCATGGGTTTGATCCATAGTACTAAAAAGAAAAAATTCAACCACTTTGATGGTAGAATTACTAACAACGATCTTAATACATCACATTGGAAGAGATCTTTTAAATATATCTGTAAATTACAACTTAAACCAAAGACGTTCTTTAATAAGAATTATGAGGTATTTCTATTTTTTTTTAATAAAAAATGAGAACGCAAAACTTCCATGTGTTGGGGCCGGCGAGATGGTTCAGTGGTCTAAAGCGCCTGCTTAGGAGGGCTCAGGCAACTGCGGGGACTGCGGTTCGATCCCCGGCACCACATGCTGCGCCAGCGCCACCAACAGGGCAGGCTGAGCCAGCCACAAAATGAATAAATAAAGAAACAAACAAACACAACAAGCAAACAAATAAATAAATAAATAAAATTTAAAAAAAAAAAAAACTTCCATGTGTTTCAAAAATTCTCCTTTCCCTTAAAATCTCTGCCATCAACTAAATATAATTTTGGTTCATTATTAAATTTCTTCCTTAGGAATATCCTAAATGCCTACATAGTGAAATTAAATATGTTAAGATTTACGGTCAGATTTTATGTTAACAGTTTTGAACTGGTTTCCTTCTGCTACTAAGTGCCCCTCACTCCAACCTGGCTCCTACTGGTGCCAGTCCATTTTCTAAAGATAAATCAAGAAGTCATTCCCTTGCTTAAATACTCAGGACTCTTCCCAAAGAGCTGCTTTCTCCATTACCTACACGGCAAATAGGCTTCTTTCCTCCTACACCTTTTTTTTTTTTTTTTTCCTCCTACATCTAAGAGCTGATGTCCCTGTGAAGAGGACCTCGTGAAGCCTGGATTTCCACAGAGTCAGGGAAGATCTAGATGCTAGGACAACCTGGACTCCAGCCTTCCAAGCCCCAGCCTCTCTGATCACTTAGCCTCACTCCTCAGCGCTCAGGCAATTCTCACCGGCCTGCTTCCCTCTTCTCAAACCCCCTTCCTATTCGCCCATGAGCTCCCATTTGCAGAGCTCTCTTAGCTTTCATCTCTGCACTGGGCAGCTACAGTAACTATTCCTTGTACCACTTCAGTGAGCACCAACATGCTTCCCTCCCTTCACAACCTAGCCTTCCAGGCAATCCAGTTGAAGCTTACATTTCTGTTTCCTTATTCAGTACCTCAATCGAGGCATACACATAAAATATGCCTGACTTCCCGTAAAACATGAAAACACAGAACTCCCTTGATGTCCTAGACCTGAGAAAATAGATACACATAACTGAAACACAGCACACCAGCTGTTCAATAATGCTCTTCAGCATTATTCGCTTTTCATAAACACAGTTCTGTCATGCCCATCCGGTGTCTGAGTCGGGCCTCAGGCACTAAGCACAAGCTCTCCCACAGAGTTACATCTCCAGCACTTTTTATTGTTTATTTTGAGATAGTTTTGCTAAATTACCCAGCCTGCTCTTAAATGTTTGCTCAGCCTGCCTCAGCCTCCTGAGTTGTTAGTATTATAAGTCTACAACTCAGCATTGAAAGCAGTTCTCTAAGAACACACCATCAGAACCAAGAGCAGCAAGACTGCTTTGGAGCACTTTCTGAGCACCAAATGCTTTGACTGATGAATGTGAAGCATGTCTCTCTTATCTCAGTGTAAGACAGGGAGCAGTGGCAGGCTGGCAGGGACATAGAACAACTTTGAAAAGCTAACACCTACCAAATAACCTTCACAAAAGTAACTAAACATTACTTCACTTTTATGCTCTATTTCATAGTCTTTAATAAACCTAATCTTTCTCAATTATAGCAAAATTCATTTTCCCTAATCTCTATTATTCCAAAGCAAGTGCATTATAATCATAATGGAGGGATGGGGCGGGGGAGGGATGTGGGGAGGGGAAGACAGGCCACGCAACACAGCAGATGCAGTACAACCAGGAACTTGTCAACCTCATGCCCACGTTTGGCAAGAAGAAGGGCCCCAATGCCAACCCTTAAATCCTGTGCCATCCTGGTCTTCTCTAATAAAGCCACTTTGCTTGGACCAAAAAAGAAACTGTCCCATAAGAAGTCACTGACATTCATTGAAATGCTTTTTTACTCACCTCCACACAGCATCCTTTGTTACTTTTTGTCTTTGTCTTTTTGAGACAAGTCTCCCTGTGCAGCTCAGGCTGCCCTTGAGCTCACTTTGCAGCCCAGGCTGGTCTCCATTCCCACCCATCAGCCTCCCCAGTGCTGGTGGGATATTTTGTTACTAAGCAGCGTTCCATCGCATGATATACTACATCTTGTGGCTGCTTTTTGAAAGCAGTTTTTTGAAGTGTAAGTTTTTTCCTTGCAGATTTTTAATTTTTATTTGCACATATTTGTAGTCATAATGATGGCAATTCTGTGACATTCTTATAACATTACTAAAAATGAGGTAATGTGGTTACAGTGGAAACCTAAAAAGTATATAGCCTGAAAACAAAGTTCAGACTAGTACTGACAACTTTAGGAGTCCTAACCCAAAGCCAGGGCATTGGGCGGCCACAAGCTCACAATAAAAGCTTCCTGTTTCTTCTCACTTGGTCTCTTTTGTGGGGGCTTATCTTCACTGGCTGGCTGACATCTGCTGCTAAGACCACTCACTTGATTGCTCACAAGTAGCTCACTCTTTATTATTTCCTACCTTGTATGGGCTTGTACTTCATTTGTTCTTTTTCTAGAAGCTTGAGGTGCAACATTAGGTTGTTTATTTGTTGTTATTCTGGTTTCCTGATGTAAGAATTCACTGCTATAAAATTCCCTCTTAGAACTGCTTTATTGTGTTCCACAAGTTCCAGTATATTGTATCTGCATTCTCATTTAGCTATATATGATATTTAACTTCTTTAATTTCATTTGTGACCTATTAGTTGTTTAGAAGATATTACTTAATTTTCATGTGTTTATGGAGGTTTTATGGTTTCTTCTGCTATTAATTTCCAATTCCATTGTACTATGGTCAGATAATATGCACGAGGTAATTACAAGTCCTTTGCACTTATTTAAGCATATTCTTTGGGCTAGTATATGATCTGTTTCAGAGAATATCCCATATGCAGCTGAGAAGAATGTGTATTCTGATGTTGGGTGGAACACCCTGTAGACATCTACTAAGTCCATCTGTTCACATGTCTGGTTCAGTTCTGATATGTCTTTGCTGATTTATTTTGTCTAGTTGCCTTAGGAATCAATCTAACCAAAGTAGATTTATAAATTGAAAGTTATAGTACTCTGAAAGAGGAGATTGAAGAGGATTTCAGAAAATGGAAAGATATCCCTTGTTCATGGGTAGGAGGAACCAACATAGTGAAAATGGCCATATTCCCAAAATTGTTATATAGATTTAATGCAATCCCAATCAAAATACCACTAACGTACCTCTCAAACATTCCTAAAATTCAAATTGCAAATAAAGCTATGAAAAAATGTTCAACATCTTGGTCATTCAAGAGATACAAATTAAAACAACACTGAGATTCCATTTCACTCTAGAAGGAATGGCTATCACCAAGAAGTGAAGCCAGGTGTGGTGCTGCATGGCTGTGATCCCAGCACTTGGGAGACTGAGGCAGGAGGATCATTGTGAATTTGAGACCAGCCTGGGCTACAACATGAGCTCAAGGCCAGCCTGACCTGCATTATGAGTCTATGTCTCAAAAGGACAAGGAAAAAAAAAGTCAACCAAAACAAATGCTGGAGGGGCTGGAGGGAAAAGGAAACCCTTCTTCACTGTTGATGGGAATATAGACAGGTACAACCACTGCAGAAGCTGAGTGTGGGGATTCCTCAAAAGTCTAGGATTAGAGGTCCCATTCTATCTAGCTATGCCCCTTCTGGGATTTCCCCAGAAGAATGAAAAACATACCACAAACATATATGTACCAATGTTTATAGCAGCACAATTTATAACAGCTAAATCCTGGAAATAACTCCAAATGCCCATCAACCAAGGAATGGATAAAAAAAGATGTGGTATTTTTAAATAATGAAGTACTAGTTCACCATATGGAAGGATAAACTTGAGATGTTTATAGGCAAATGGATGTAACTTGAAACTGTACTCATTAGAGAAATAAGTCAGACTTACATGTATAAACATTGTACTGTCTCCTGGTGTGAGAAATTGAAAGAGTAAATAGATCTAAAATGTAAAATAGGTATTATGAATTGCGAAGTAATTGCTTAAAAGGAAAAAGGAACTAGGGTAGAAGAAAGGGAAAAAGAAGGAAGGTAAAAAGAAAAAAATGCAAGTTAGAAAAAAAAAAAAGTAGCTCAAAAACATCCCAGGAAGAGTCTAACAGGGTAGAGGCAATGGCATGGCGGAAAACTCTCTTGGCTTTCCAGTGAGCCACGTGCCCCATGTGTCAGCTGTTCCCAGGCCCCTTGTGTCAAGGTTGTGTTGAATTTAAAACCTTAGAAATGTTAGGACGTCAAGAAAAAAATCAATTTTAAGACATCACCTCAAACACCTCATCCCACATTCTTGAAGTCTGAACAATAAGTGCCCGGAGTGCTTGCCCACCCACCTGGAGCAGGGGCTTGGCTTCTTTCTCTCTCAGAGGCCATGAACAACACATTAGTAATGCTGTTGGTCCTGACTTCAAAAGGTACCCAGAGGCACCACTGCTGCTTGTCAGGTGGAGCTGCAACCACATTAGTCTGTTTCTGAACCTGCCCTGAAGGCATGGCACTTGGGTTAAAACCCTCCCAGGAGCTCCTCTGTTCTGAGAATCCATTCTAAAGCCCTGTCTCCTATCCACAGAGCCCCATGCAGCCTGCGACATACACCCATCCCACTGTCCCCACACTCTTCTGCTCCTCCCTGGGTCCCCCACACTGGCAAACACTCCTGTCCTGGTCGTAGCCTTGCTGCCACATCCTGAACCTGGGACACAGGCTCTCTGGGAGCACACACTCCCACCAGTGCACCCCTGACACCAGTGGCTGCATGTGCTGTGCGCACCATGGACCCCTTGGTGCAGACCTGGGAATCAGGAAGGCTAAGCTGTTGTCTGCTTTTTCACCTCCATGGTCAGGAGC
The DNA here is from genome assembly GCA_004027915.1 of Capromys pilorides. Classification (NCBI taxonomy): domain Eukaryota; kingdom Metazoa; phylum Chordata; class Mammalia; order Rodentia; family Capromyidae; genus Capromys; species Capromys pilorides. Next base: position 22,340 of record PVKN010000777.1, on the reverse strand, counting down.
GAAAGAGCCAGAGTTTTACCCTCTATTCACTGAGTCTGCATACAGAGAAGACAAAAGTCAGGAGCCCTGAACAAGACAAGCATACGGTACTTGACAGATTACTGCCACTTCCAGAGACACAATAGCTTCCCTTGCCAAAGTGTCTCCTCTTTCCACAAGGTGGCACTGCAAGGTATTGGGGGTATTCCCACGGCTGCAATTTGGGAAAAAAGAAGTAACTCTAAAGAGGTATAGTTTAGTAAGATCATGTTAAGTTCAATTTCCATGGTTAGAATTTGTATTGTTTTAGAAAGGAAACTGAAATGACTATAACGGGCGATATAAAAATTTCTAAACAGCCAAGTGTGGTGGGATACACATATAGTGCCAGTACTTGGAAGCTGAACCAGGAGGACTGATCACTTTCAGTTCAAGACCAGACTGGGTTATACAGTATAACCCATCTCAAAATTTTTTTTTCTCCTACATAAATGAGAAGTAGTGTGCCTAAGGAGAGTCACCTAGAAAGAAAACATTCTCTCAGGCTTTCACAAATAGCAAACTGACCAAGCAATGGCTGTGACTCATCCAGATGGCTGACACTGACAAATGTTCCACAAAACATTATACATGGATGGTTTCAGGGTAAATCCTGAAGGTATTTGACTGACCTTGTCAGATACAAAAGTTGCACTTTCTGTTATATAAGTCTTGCTTCAATTTGGTCTTAACCATCCAACCGAAAGGTTTAACCACCAGGTATAAAAAGTAAAGCTGGGCGGGGAGATAGCTCAGTAGAATAAACACTTGCCTGGCAAGTGCAAGGTCCTGAGTTCAATCCCTGGTACCACAAAAAAAAAAAAAAAAAGTAAAGCTATCTTAGTACGCTGAACTGTAAAAGGCTCAAGTCAACAGCTTCTGACATTGCCAGTTTTGCTGATAACTCACTACTGTTATGGAATATTGGACTATACATACAATTACTTCTCTTAGTTCAATGAGAAGAAATATTTGTACCCATAGTGCTTAGAAAAGTTACAATGTCTGCATCTTGTACTCTGAACAGCTACTACGGAGACGACAATATGCATTATATTAATTATTGTAGCTGTCCTACTGAAGTGGTTGGAAACTGTCTCATCGTTATTTCTTATTAAAAGTAACAAAATTATTTAAAAAAATGATAAGTAGTTCTGGGCCTGGTGGTACATACTTTAATCCTAGCTACTTGGGAGGTTCCAATATTACTAATTACCATACTCTTTTTACAATATCAAAATCACAGGCCAGAGAATCACAATTTCAAGGCCAGCTTGGGCAATTTAATAAGATTCTGTTCCAAAAAAGAAAAAGAAAAAGGGGGGGAAAAAAAAAAAAGGAGAGGAAAGGAAAAGAAAAGTGTTAGTGATATAACTTGGTGTTCTGTCCTTCCAATCCCCAAGCAGCACAATTTTTTTTACCGGAAAACTTAAGGCTACAAACATCATATCTAGCCTTCTCGAGAAGACAGATATCTTTATATATTTTAGTAGCATCAAGTCTAAGTTAAATGAACATTAAATTGATGCTCAAAAACTGTATTCAAACTGGGTGTGGTGGTGCACATCTGTAGTCCCAGCACTAGGGAAGCTGAGGCAGGATTGCCTTGAGCTTGAGGCCAGCCTGGGCTACATAATGAGTTCAAGGCCAGCCTGAACTGCAGAGCACAAAACCCAAAACTATCAAAAATTGCCTTCAAGGGCTGGCCAGATAATTCAGCAGACTAAAGCGCCTGTTTAGGCAGAGGACAGTGGCTAGGGTTCAATCCTTGGTGTGCCATGCTGGTACTGCCACTGGGGTGCACTGAGATGGCAATTGAGACTGGGTGTGGTGGCAAATGCCTGTAATCCCAGCACTTAAGAGACTGAAAATAGGAGAATCGCTGAGTCTGATCTGATCTACATAGTGAGACATTGTAGATCCTGTGTTAAATACATTTTTAAAAATTTCCTTCAAAATAACAATCAGGAATATCTATGCACCTAAGGTCAGCACACCCAACTTCACAGAAAAAAAAAAAAACAAAAAAAAACTACTGGACTTAGAAGGACAGACAGACACCAATACACGCATACTGAGGGGCTTCAAAAACCCACTCTCAATCGACAGGGCAGTCAGACCAAATTAATAATAATACTGATAATAATAATATAACAATAATAATAATAATAATAATAATAATAATACAGAAATGTCAGAATAAAACCACACTACTGAACAAACAGACTTAACAGATCTCTATAGTGTTTTATCCAACAACAGAATACACTGTTTTCTCCATAGTACAGGGAACTAGGCCACAAAGTATGCTTAAATAAATATAAAAGAATGAAATAATCCCCTGCATATCATCAGATCATAGCAGAAGAAAGTGAGAAACCAATAGCAACAGTAGCCACAGAAACTATATAAACATAGAGATTAAGCAATATGTTGAAGAATAATCAATGGATCGCAGAGGGAACCAGGGAAGAAATAAAGACGATCCTAGAATCAAATGGCAATGGAAGCACAACATACCAAAAGTATGGAAACACAATAAGGGCAGTTCTAAAAGGGAAAGCTTAGAACTGTGAATACACACATGGAAAGAATAGAGCGACCTCAACTAGATAACATAATAGTGCTTCTCAAGGTGCTAAAGATAAAAGCACAATCCCAAACTGAAGCTACTGAAAGGAAACAAATGATAAAATATCAGAGAGGAAATTAATGAAGTTAAGACTAAAAAGAGCCAGGCATGGTGGCACACTTGGGAGGCTGAGGCAGGAAGACTGCCTACAGTTCAAGGCCAGCCTGGGCTATACTGTGAATTAGTTCAAGGCTAGTCTAAACTATATAGTGGAAAAAATAATAATAAACTACATAGCAAGACGTGACTCAAAAATAAAATAAAATAAAGTTATAGCACTTACAGAGCCAAGGAGATAGCTTAGCAGCTTAAGCACCTGCCTGGCAAGCACAAGGTGCTGAGTTCAATCCCTGGTACCATAAAAAAAAAAAAAAAGCAAAAATTATAGCTTATACAAGTACAAATTCTCTATGATGAATATGATCTATCTATCTATAAAATAAAATCTGACTTTAAAAAGTGAGAAAAAATGTACCAATACTAATTAGTTAATTAATTATTTTTGGTGCAGGATCTCACTAAGCAACTCAGACTTGTAGTGAACCTCCTGTTTTCAGCCTCCCTGGCACTAGGATTACAGACATGTGCCACCAAATCTGGTCTCTGTGACTGGCTTAGCATGCCCACGGGTGGGGCTGGCATGACATGTGGTGCCGGGGATTGAATCCCAGTCCCTGCGCTTGCTTAAGCAGGCTCTTAATCTGCTGAGCTAACTCGCCAGCTCAATACTATTTAATTTCAATCACTACATCACCTGCTTTTAAATTTTAGCATTAAAAATATATTCCACCAAAAAACATTCTATCACATAAAAATTCCCTCTAACCAACGTGAATAGTCTAAATAGTTATACACTACTCCACATAATACAAAATTCCACAGAATACAAAATACAAAATCTCAGCTTCTTTTCCCCTTATGCTTTTAGCTACTTAAGAATGTGAAGACATGCATTTAAAAAGTTATTTATTTATTTACTTATTTATTTGGTATAGGGTCTTGCTATGTAGCTTGGACTTGCAGTGATCCTCCTGTCTCAGCCTCCCCAATGCTGGGATTATAGGCATGTATCACCACACCTGGTTTTGGTGGCTGGCATTGCACGTCTGGGGTTTCAGGGCTGGCATGACATGCAGTACTAGTACCAGGGATCGAACCCAAGTCCTTGCACTTGCCAGGTGGATTTTGAAATCAATTTACCAAGACGAGTTCAGGTGCTTAGATTGCCATGCCATCTTCCCAGCCCAAAGAAGACATGTGTTTTGAGGAAATCATCTAAAAGCTTGTAGAGGCTGGGGAGATAGCTCAGGAGCACAAGTGCCTGCCTGGCAAGTGCAAGGTCCTGGGTTTGATCCCCAGTTCCGAAAAAACAAAATAAATAAAGTTACTCTAAAAGCTTGTAGAGATGCAAATTTCACAAAGCTTTCTGTAATGCCTCATGACTATGAGGTATGGAAGTAATGCTACACATTAGATTAAAGAGTATTCTAAGGACTAGCGAGATAGCTCAGCAGACTAAGCACCTGCTTTGGCAAGCACAGGGACCCGGGTTCAATCTCTAGTCCCTCATGCCACAATGTCCCCGTTCCTGGGGCAACCAAGTCTAGGCATGGTGGCACATGCCTGTAATCCCAGCTCTGGAGAGGCTGAAAATGAAGATCACTATGAACCCAAGCTGCACAGTGTGACCCTGTACCAAATACATAAATGGAAAAAAAAAAAAAAAAAAGAGAGAGTTTCTAGACCAAAAAAAAAAAAAGGAAGTGTAAGTTTTGACATCACTGCCCAGCAGAGCTACAGATCTCTGCCTGAAATGCCACGGACATCACATATACGAATGTCACAGAAGCAGAACGAACATTTGAATTGAAAACTCCAGCATGACGTACTAGTGGATTTTGAAATCAATTTACCAAGACAAGTTCATTTTGGGGGGCATTTTTGTTTTGATTTGTCTTGACATTTTGACATATGGTCTCATTATGTAGTTCAGGCTCACCATGAATTCACTATATAACCTAGGATGGCCTCAAACTCATGGGGATCTCTCTGTCTCAGCATTCTGAGTGCTGGAGTTATAGGTATACACCACCAGACCTGGTGAGACTAGTTTTTCTTCTTTTTCCTTTTTTTTGCAGTACCAGGGATCCAACTTAGTACCTTATGTTTGCCAATAGTTTGTTTTTCAATGAAACAAAATAATATAAAACAGTATTAAGGGCCAGCCAAATAGCTCAGTAGATTAAAGCACCTGCAAGAAGGTGCAGGGATCAGGGGTTCAATCCTCAGTCCTGCGGTGCCGACACTGACCCTGGGGGTGCACTGAGACAGCAATTGAGACTGGGCGTGGTGGCACGTGCGTGTAATCCCAACTCTTGGAAGGCTGTAAACAGGCAGATCACTATGAGTCCAACCTAGTAGTGAGACCCTGAACACTTTGTAGACCTTTCCCTAAAACACAAAACAAAAAAACAGTATTAAGAGAATGAAAAGTTAAGGCTGGGAGAAAATATCTGCAAAATATACATTTCATAAAGACTTATATTCTAAGTATGCAAAAAAAAAGTTAAAACTCAACAAAACAATTCAATTTGTGAAATGCATAATCTGGCTGAACATCTGACCAAGGAAACATACATATGACAAACACATGTAAAGACATTCACCATTGCAGGTTACTTAGGAAACTATATTAGAACAAAAAATCAAAGACCACTACTCATCTACTAGAGGTGACAAAATCTAAAACAGTGCCATAACAATGCTAGTGAGATGTGGACCAACAGAAAATGACTAACGTGAACACAAAATGCTGCAGCCACTTGAAAGACAGCTTGAAGTCTTCATACCCAACTAAACATACTTTTACCACGAGACCAGCAATAGCACTCCATAGTATTTACCCAGAGAAGCTAAAATCTGAAGTCCACATAAAAACCTACACATAATTATTTGTAATGGCTTACTCTGTAATTGCAAAAAGTTGGAAGCAAAGATGTCCTTTAGTAGGTGAATAAATAAATGAAGTGTGCACATCAGACAGTGGAATATCCAGCAATAAAAAATAAATCACCCAACCAAAGAAGACATGGAGGCCCAGTGATGCATGCTGCTAGGTGAAAGAACTGAAAAGGTTATGTCCAGTCCCCCTATGAGATAGCAAGACGATGATGACAATAAGAATCGCTGGCTTTCAGGGTTAGGAGGAATTCATGGACAGAGTGCAGGGACTTCTTAGGCAGTGGTGCCATCCTATATGGCACTAGAATCATTGCACATTTGTAAAAACCCACAGTACCACACAACACCAAAACTAAATGCAGACATCAGCTATGAATGGTGGTCAACAAAAACAGATCGCTGATATTGGATCATTGATCCATCAACTGTAACCATTTATTGTACCACATCAAGTGCAAGATATTAGTAATGAGGAGACTATGAGGGCAAGAAGCAATAGTTTTTTATTGCTTCATTTGCTCCACTTTCCTGTATGCCTAAAACTGCTCTAACAGTCTTGTAGTCAAGCATGGTGGCATACACCAGTAATCGCAACACTCAGGAGGCTGAGGAAAGTGGACTGCTATCAAGTTCCAAGCTATCCTGAGCTACATAATGAGTTTAAAGTCACCCTGAACTATAAAGACCCTGTCCTCCCTCCAAAAAAGTCTTAAAAACAGTATACTGCATATGGTAAACACATGTAGACACCTGGCTGCACACACAGAAGTAAGTCCGTGTGTGAGTGTGCATGTAAGAAATGAGTCACTCTTTTTGTGTGTAAGGAATCCAACTCACGACCTTGCACTTACCAGGCAGGCGCTGTGCTGCTGAGCTATATCCCAGGCTTTTCAAGTTTTTTTTTTTTTTTTTTTTTTTTTTTAGTACCGAGAATCGAACTTAGAACCTTGTACTTACCAGGCAGGCACTTCTGCCACTGAGCCATATCCCTGGCCCCAAGGGTTTTTATTTTTATTTTGCAGTACCAGATATCGAACCCGAGACCTTGAGCATGCCAGGCAGGTGCTTATGCCACTGAGCTGTCTCCCTGGCCCTCCAAGGGTTTTTAAAGAGAGGGTCTTGCTATATAGTTCAGGCTGGCCTTGAACAGCTTCCACCTCCCAAGTACCAGGATTACAAGTGTGAACCACCATGCCTGAAAAAAGATGTTTCCTTGGGGTCAAAGTCCAAAAGTTTGAAAACCACTATGAGGGTCTCCATAAAATTAAAACCTCCTTGCTTTAGATAAAAGCCACCTCCATCACTGTTCTACAGTTAATTGCTCAGCACGATGACATGGTGTTATGGTTTGTGTCTAGTTGTTCCCACCAAAGCCTTACGCAGTCATGGGGGGACTTTTAGAGTTTGTGAATTTAATTCATGATTCACTGGGATTATGGGTGTGAGCGCTATACTCATCCTAGGGCAGAGAACCTGAATGTAACATAAGAGAGACTGAGGAAGGGGATAGAAAGTCTGAGCCCAAGTTGGAAAACTTAGAGAGCCCCTCTCTCAAAATAAAAAATGGGTTAGGGATGTAGTTCAGCAGGCTAACTCTAAGTTCAACCCCAACACCACCCAGAAAACAAAAGGAGGGGGTGCAAAGGAAAGCAGCGAAGGTTACAACATGGATGAACCACACAAATGTTACTGGGAGAGGAGTCAAATGTATAAGCTGACAGGTTCCGTCAACAGAAAACCCAGAACAGGCGAACACACAGAGACAGAAAGTAGACTAGTGGCCAGCAGGAACTGGGGAATGAGAGGTGGCCAATGACTGCCACTGATGGATACAGAGCTTCTTTCAGAGGCGGTGAAAATATTTACAATTAAGATAGTAGTGATATTTGCACAACTCTCTGACTATGCTAAAAACTACTTAAGTATATACTTTCAAGGGGTGAATTATATGGCATGAAAATTACATACCAGTAAAACTATTACCAAAAATAATAGCTATGCCAATTATTCAACCTACACAATCAGTAAAATAGCTTTCTCATTCAAAATAACGTGAACTGGGCAGTGTGGCACATGCCTGTAATCCCAGAACTCCAGAGGCTAAGGCAGGAGGATTATTGCAAGTTTAAGACCAGCCTGGACTACAACGTGAGCTCAAGATCAGCTTGAGCTATATAGTGAGACTCTATCTCAAAAGATCAAATTTTTTTTTAAAAAAGGAAAATAATTTGAACTAAAACACTGCATCATTTTCTTGTATATATATTTTTCCTTTTCTCTGGTAATGCATAGTTACATAAATTCTATTTTTTCATTTCTGCCAATACTGAAAATTCACTACTAAGTATTTTGCTGGCAGGAAAATGAGGCTTGAAACAAAGAAAATTACTAAAAAATGTCCCCAGTGAGGTGCTGCATGCCTGTAATCCCAGTACTTGGGAGGGAGAGTCAAGAATATTGCCTTGAATTCTAGGTTAGCCCAAATTATGAGTTTAAGACCAGCCTGAACTACACAGTAACACCCTGTCTCAAAACATAAATAACCCTTATGTAATCACCAAAATCAGACCAGAACACCCAGAGGAAAAGTAAGTTCAACAGCGTTCTATCTTCTTACAAATGGTTCTTTTTTTCTTTCAGATATCAGTCAGCTCTTAAAAGCCATGATGCCACTATGAATTTGCTTATAATACTCTGAGTTACTATCTCAAAATTTCTCATTCTAAGAAACTTAAGCAAAAGTAAACAGTGGAAAACAGAAGTACCAGTGCCTGGAGATTATCTATTCCAGTTACAAAGCGCAAATACTTAAGCCAATGTCCACTACACCTTGTGGAAGCTAAATTTGGGCACTAATGACAGGAACCATGATAAGACACCGAATGAAACAAAACAGACTGCCCTTGTTGGAGCTGAGCGCAGCGGGTAAAGTCTCACCTAATTAGGTGAGTTCCTGGGGAGAAAGCTGAGCATGAGCAGCACTGAATAACAACTGCAACCAGAGCCTACACTACCAAAATAAAGAATGAATGTAAATTTACGCATCTCCACACAAAGCCTGTTACATTTACAAAGAAGAAAAACAGCCTTGTCTAAGTTTGAGAGTAGTAACTCAAAGTGAGAAAGTGTAAAATGTGAAACCTAAAAGTTTTAAAATAAGTTTTTGCACTAAGTATATTATGCTTATGAAAACTATTTGTATGTCTTCATACAATATATACATAACTGCATGTTTTCTTATTCAAAACTTGCTAGTATCAACATGTTTTAGGGACCTAAAATCAGAACAAGATACTACACTTCATATCAAAGGACTTTTGCCATTTACTTCTAATAAAAACAATCATCATTTTTGTTACTGTACTACTTACTGAAAAGAGACAGGTCCCTTTTCCTATCTACACAGTATCATTTACCTTTCTGCAACAGGCCTAGAGGTCAGGTGCTGGGATGACCCCGTCTCTACAGACAGACTAGAACAATCTCAGGTCACAAGATGACCAAGAACCAGAAATTAGAATCAAACCTCAGAAGGTCAGCTCCAGAGTTTATATTTCTGCTTGAATAGTTTAGAAATGGAACATGAATACTTGTTCATGGACATTTTAAAAACTAACTAGCCAAGTTCTTCATTAGGATGAAACTGTAGATAATACAATAGATACACTTAGATATGCTTTATCTAAGAAACATAAAGTCAAACTATTTTTAACTAACTTCAAACACATAATGTACAAATGTGCTTTTGGAAAAAACTTCAGTATGGCTACAACAAATTAGCAGATACTCACTATAAAATCCGGGCATGGTGGTAGACACCTGTAATCCCACTCAGGAGGCTGAGGTAGGGGAACAATTTTGAGTCCAAGGCCAGCCTGGGCTACACAGTGAGTTCAAGACCAACCCTAACTACATAGCAAGACTCTGTCTCAAAAACCATAAAATCTAAAGATGAATGAACAATAGTCCAGACTGCCTCCTAGCAAGGGACTTCCTACTAAAGAAGAGGTAAAACCTTCAATGCTTCCTCACTCTATGAATTCACCTCTCCTAAAATTGGATCTGGTTCTCCAGGCTTGGGTCCACTCAGGCACCAGAAAGGCCCAAATAATAACCCACATATAATTTGCAGAATTTCATTACCGTTACTTTTAAGCCAATAATTATGTATTCTACTACTTGATAAAACAGGTTGCATGTCAATTTCATATTATTACAATATGAAATTTCTGCTCTTCCAAATAACCAGCTGTACCATAATAGTTAAGATTTCTGAATGTTAACAGACAGCCATGTACGTTTACAGCTGGAGAAGTGAACATTTCCTCAGCACCTACATAACAATCTCACATGGAGACATCACACAGAGCCCTCACAGGACCTCCCTGCTCTCCTCTGGGATGCAATGCCCAAGCCCATGCTTGTTTCACATTACATCTGTCCCTCTTGCCACAACTGGCTCAATAAGATACACACGCTCTGTGTTGTATAAGCACAGCTTCTTTTTTTAAATTTTTTTTTTTGGTGGAACCGGGGATTGAACTCAGGCCCTTGTGCTTGCAAGGCAAGTGCTTATTCTACTGAACTATCTCCCCAGCCCTCTCTGTGTTGTATAAGTACCCTGCATGCCCATTACAAGCTGGGACATGGCACTTATGACATAGACATGGTTCCTGTCATTGTGAGGTTTTTATTATAGATGGAGAAAGACACAAAGTAAGGAAAACAGATAGGACAGCAGGTAGTAGGAGATTATGGAGAAGCATTCATAGACAAGTGACTGGGAATGGTATGATTTCAGGGTTACAACTGATGATCAGGAAAAGGCTCCCTGAAGAGGGTAAGACTGAGCTACCAGGACATTTTGATTGAGGAGCACTTTGGCAAAAGGAACAAGTGCAAAGGCCCTGAGGCAAAATGGATGCTGGCCAACACTGTGACCACTAGGGGTCCAGTTTTGCAGCAGCAGAGAGAAATACGAAGGACAGAAAAAGGCAGAGGCTTCTTCTCAAAAGAAGACTGGTGGTCCCCAGGAATTCTCACAGAAGAACTTCCAGGTTCACATGGATGCTTTGCTGAGAACAGACAGAGCAGGGGCAGGCAGAAAATATGAAGACCCTTCAGGAGCAAAGACAAGAATCCAGGTGAGAGTGGGTGTCCACTTGAGAGCCTGACAGAGCTGGGTAGACATGAGGTTCCTCTGACAACACCTATGACAGCAAGGCTGTGGGTGGTCAGGGAAGAGACCACCCTAGGAAGACCTGCCAGCTTGCTGCCAGTGCCCACCTCTTCCTGTCCTATTTGAAGATGAGGTGGGCTAGCTCTCCCTCCAGGGTCCTTCTAAGAAGCCCCCTCTTCCCTAGGGTTATAAAGCAAGAGCTGGTTTCTACAACCAGAAGCTAAAATAAACTTCGCCAGAATGATTATCACTCCACACAGAGAAACCTGGGTGGGATACATAACAGTTTGGCACTCAGCAGGTGCTGCATTTCCTCATGGAGGAGTCATCTCACTAAACTTCCTCTGGGGCTGTGACCAGTCCCCTCCCCATTACCAAGGACAGAGCTCAGTGACAGGGAGGGGCAGGAAGAAGAGGCTAGCACCACGCCTGGCTGGGCTCTCAGTCCCTGGAGAGGCAGTCCTGTCGCACTAGTCCACCATTCCCTGCCCACCAGCGCTAGGTTAAGGCAGCAGCCCTAGGCAAGCACAGGTTAGGCTCACTCCACCAAGGGAAGAGCTCAGTGCTTCCACATGGGAGGAGCAAAACAGGGCCACGGCTGCCAGGTCACCTTCTATCTTGCAGTTTTTCTGCACACCATACAACTGTTCTCTCTCCCCTGCTCTCACGAATAGCTGATGTGGCTTGTACTCAGGATGCCCTCACAAGGATGCACATTTTAACGCAAAAGGAAATGTGTCCCCAAGGTAACATTCATACCAGTCCTATAAGAAAAGCATACACTTCAAGCTGCAAATATGGGGGTCGTGGTGTTAAACTGAGTTAGTGACCTTTGTAATGCTTTAAAAAGTATTCAGTTCAGGGCCGGCGAGATGGTTCAGTGGTCTAAAGCGCCTGCTTAGGAAAGCTCAGGCAACTGCAGGGACTGCGGTTCAATCCCCGGCACCACATGCTGCGCCAGCCCCACCACCAGGGCAGGCCGAGCCAGCCACAAAATAAATAAATAAAACAAACAAACAAACACAACAAGTAAACAAATAAAATAAAATTAAAAAAAAAAAGTATTCAGTTCAATTAAAAGAAATATGCCAGGAATTTCAAATTTAAACTATCAAAAAGACCAGTCATAAAATCTTAGAGGCAGACTAGAACCTAATCTCACTGGGACTCGCTCCCCTTTTTATGGATAAGGAAGCAGAAGCCCAAGGAAGGGTATACTATCAAGGTTAATAAATCTCATTAACAAAATCAAGTCTGAAACCTTGGTCTACTCTCAGCCCACCTAGTTACATTGTTTATTTGCTATTCTGTGAGGTCTGTAAAATGTCTAGCATAAAACTGGACACATAATATCTTCAAACTTAATTCCATCCCCCCTTTTTAATTTCATTCACTTTTTTTTATTAATTTCAATACTTGAGAATAACTTGGTGACTAAAAACTTTGAGAAATACTCCTAGTAATTTAAAAATTATAGAAACGAACTGAAAGTAAGTCACAAAAGAAAGGCATGAACCAAGATTGACACAGGAACACATAAATCAAGCACAAATTATAAGGGACAGGTAATCAAAAAAAGACTATAATGTCATTTGAAAATATGAGGGCTTCATAAATATCAGAAAAAAGCTAGAAAATGTCAGCTAAGTGACAACATTTTGTAAAAATAATTAAGTTCCAGCCAGGCACCGTGGTGCATACCTGTAATCCCAGTGCTTGGAGGCTGAGGCAGGAGGATCAATGTAAGTTGGAGGCTTGTCTGGGCTACATAGTGAGCTCATGACCAGCCTGAACTACATGGCAAAACCCTTTCTCAAAAAGCAAAAGCTTAGGGGCTGGTGAGATGGTTCAGTGGTCTAAAGCGCCTGCTTAGGAGGGCTCAGGCAACTGCAGGGACTGCAGTTCGATCCCTGGCACCACATGCTGCGCCAGCGCCACCACCAGGGCAGGCTGAGCCAGCCACAAAATGAATAAATAAAGAAACAAACAACAAGCAAACAAATAAATAAATAAATAAAATTAAAAAAAAAAAAAAAAAAAAAAAAAAAAAAAAAAAAAAAAAAAAAAAAAAAAAAAAAAAAAAAAAAAAAAAAAAAAAAAAAAGCAAAAGCTTAAAATAAGCCCAAGGCTGAGCATGTTGACACACACCTTAATTTAAGTACTTAAAAGATTGAGGCACAAGGGTCATAAGCTTGAGGTCAGCCTGAACCACAGATCAAGACTTTGTTTCAAAACAAAACAAATGAATAAATATATTCCTGGTATTCAACTGGAACAAAACTGAGGTGATCATATTATTAAGAACCATATATATATCAATTTTGAGTGAGAAAAACAGGAGCTAACAGGACAGACTGCAAAGACAACAGTTCAAACCAATACCTTGCTTTGCATTATATCTGGCTCTAGGGTCTCATGATATAAACTGCCCCTATGGAAAAGCTACATTGCTCCATTCAGACAGAATGCCTCCAAGAGACAAGGATCATGAAGCAACAACTTGTTTTTAAAAACAGGTCTACAAAGAAAACTACAAAACCCTACAGAATGAATTTCTCTTTTCATGAAGATTCACTCCCACTACCTACTTTATCAGCAGGTGAAAAGTAAACCTCTTAACAAGATTCATCTATTTCTCCTCAGAAAAATTCTCTCACAATCCTGTGTTAATGCAACAGGAATAGAAACAGAATAGAATAGGTAACATGCAAGTAGAGGAGCATTGACCTTGTTTTAGACAGAGGGGTTGGTTTAAGGGCCTGGTGCCTCACGCCAGACCACACCTAAGGCTATCAACGATCCTGAGCCCACAAACCACAATGCCCACGAGGGCCTCCAGGCCTCATACAGGCAGACAAAAGCCAGCCAGCCACTCTTTTCCCCTCCTTCAAGTGAGATGGACAGTGCTATTCTCAAAAGAGAAGGGGGTTCCAGTCTGTGTCCTACCTCCTCTTCGAGGCCAGTCAACACTCACGGGCTTTGGTCCTCAGCTGACAACCAAGACCCCATATCCAGGGAATCAAGTCGTTTTGGAAATTCAAAACCTCAGAATCCAATTTCTACCACCAAGGATTGTGCAGCCTAGCACTGTTTTTTTCTCCTCAGTGACCACCTGTACCAGCACCCTGGGTACCAGACCTAGGACAAGTAGAAGACCTTCTTTTTTCATTTACAGTTGTGTGGGGTTTTTTTGTTTGTTTGTTGTTGTTGTTTTTTTTTACAATTGTCTTTTAGTCCTACCAGAAATCCTGGGAACTTTTTTTTTTTCTACAGGGTCTCACTATGCAACTCACAGCGATCCACCTGTTTCCTGCCTCCCAAGTGCTGGGATTACAGGTGCGCGCACCACGCCCGGACTCAATCTCCGGCTCAGTGAGCTCGAGAGCTGGGCCAGCATGGCAGGCAGGGCCAGGAACCGAACCCTGGCCCCTGCGCTTCCCTAAGCAAGTGCTTAATCCACTGAGCTATACCACCGTCCCTACCTGGGAACATTTTACTTAAGTGTCTCTATTATTTTCAAAATAACAACATTCAATTTTTAAAGGGTCAAACAATAGAGGAAATAAAAGCAACAATGCCTTATGGCCCACACTTACAGCTAGTATATATTCTTCACAACTTTTTTTTAATACCACAGGATGCTTTTTCACAGTGAATTTTTCACAGTGAATTTTTTTTTTTTTTTAAGCTAACATATTTTAGTCATTTTCCTACAAGAATCCACAAAGGTAGCACATGCCTGTAATCCCAGCACTTGGGAGGCTGAGGCAGGAGGATCGGTGTGAGTTCGAGACCAGCCTGGGCTACAAAAGTGAGCTCAAGGCCAGCCTGAACTACATAGCAAGACCCTGTCTCAAAAAGACCAAAAAAAAAAAAAAAAACTATTAAAATAAAAAAGAATCCACACAGTTCTACTACATTTTTTTTTAGACTACAGATTACTTCTCTATATGACCACACCGTACTTTATTTAAGACAGGCATTATTACTTTTGTTTCACATATGAGGAAATAAGTTGCAAAAGGTTATGGAATTTGTCTAAGGTCACACAGCTAGTAAATAAGTGGCAGAGTCAGGCCTGGGACCAGGATTACCAGATTCTGAAGTCTGCATTCCAACAACTCCCACCCTCCATCTGCTGGGCATATCTCTGCCAACTACAGCCAACTATGAAGGCCTCAAAGGATTAGGATCTCTGGGCTGGCAAGATGGCTCAGTGGTCTAAAGCTCCTGCTGAGGAAAGCTTAGGCAACCACAGGGACTGCAGTTCAATCCCCAGCACTACCTCCTGAGCCAGCCCCACCCCCAGGGCAGGCTGAGCTGGCCATTAAAAAAAAAAACAGAAAAAAAAAGGATTAGGATCTCCCATCCCAGTGCCCACCATCTTGTGGACACATAATCGAAGTTAATAAGCACTTGCAGTCACTTGTGGGGTGCCACATTTACCTTCCCTAGGGAGTCCTGTGAGACACTCAGAACACAGACACCCCTATTCAAAATGTTTATCTAGGATCCAGCACAGAGCTGCCTCCCACTTTGCCAGGTCTCTCGGCCTGCCCAGATCTCAGGATCATCTGCAGCAAGGCAGACTCGGACCCCATTCCAACATGGCTGCTTCCCAGAGAGAGCCCTCTATCCTACCCCACAGGCCCTGGGAAGACAATATTTCAAAGGACATCAGCAGTCTTCTCTGCCTCCCTCCTCTGGTAGTGACAAAGATCATAAACTATGGTTTCAGGACAATCTAATAAAGCGGCAATGATAAGAAATGCAGTGAAAATTTCTAAATGAAAGCATACGTTTAAATTTAGATCATGCTAGGTGATACATGGGATGAAGTGTAGAATATAAAGGTACTGAGGTTCTACAAAGATTTAAATGTCTATTTTGGTTTCTAAAAACTGAGAATTCCCAAGTTTATGTCCTATCCTGCCAACTCAGTGGTACTGCAGTTTTGGTGTAGGCAACTTGCAGCACCAGATTTCTTTGAATATTGACCAGTACCTCATAAATATCTAGGAAGAGATTCTTCTAATGTATCCTTAATAAAGCTTCAGGTTAACAGATTTCAACAGTTTAAAAAGCTAGCAAAAAACAAAAACCTATTAGGTATGATGGTGCTTATAAAAAAGAAAGGTCCAGGGTATAGCTCAGTATGAAGGTCCTAGGTTCAATCCCTAGTACCAAAAACAAAACATACAAAGTTTACTTTTCCATTAACTATTTTTCACTGTGCCACCAACAGCACAAACAATTATTACGGCTATTACTTTTAAAATCCCATTCTTGGCCTGACCAGATAGCTCAGTGGATTAAAGTGCCTGTTTAGGCAGACACAGGTTCAATCCCTGGTATGCCATATCAAGCCCCACCCTCAGGGCGTGCTGAGACCTAACTGAGACTAGGCGTGGTGGCACATGACTGTAATTCCAGCACTTGAGAGGCTGAAAACAGGAGGCTCACTATGAGTCTAATCTGTGTAGTGAGACCCTGTACTAAATACATTTTTAAAAAAATCCTCCCCCCCAAAAAAAATCCCATTCTCCCATCCCAGTTATCCCACATAAGTTTGTAATTAGTAACAATTATCTATGAGGACAGGAAACCAACAGGACAGTAAAGTGCTCTTTATTGAACAATGATATTTGAATGCCTGTTTAATTCTAGAGCCAAACAACCACATAAAGAACTAAAATCGGGGCCAGTGAGACGGCTCAGCGGTCTAAAGCACCTGCTTAGGAAAGCTTAGGCAATCGCAGGAACTGCAGTTTGATGCCTGGCACCACATGCTGTGCCAGTCCCACCCCCAGGGCAGGCTGAGCCAGCCATAATAACAAAAAAAGAAAAAAAAAGAACTAAAACTCAGCTCTCAGGCTGGATTTAGTCAAAACCCATGGTGTAAGTAAACTTCGACCTTGTACATAACATAAATTGGATAATTTACAAGATCACTCATTCTTTCACTTAGGAAAACTTTGCTGTGCTCAACCTGAGCCCAGGCCACAGGGAATTAATAAAGTTGTCCCATTCCCACACTCACTGAACTTGAAGTAAAGACAAAAGAAACACCAAAAAGCAACACTGTGGAGCTGGGAGACAGCCCACAGAGGTCCTGCCTGCTCTAGCCTCCAGGGTCAGAAAAGAATGGCCAACGGAAGCAGCACACAGGCCAGCCGGAAAGGAGCGAGTGATGGAGCAGAACCAGAAGATGAGAGACCGCTCTAGCACAGAGAGTTCTGGACACAGAGCTGGGCAGCGAATGGCTGTCTTCTGTGGTGGCAAAGACTGGACTGTCAAGTGGCCGTACCACATGCAGCTATGTGTCCAGCAATACAAGGTCTCCCTGCACAGTGATAGTCTCTTCTCTGCTGTCTTCCAATTACTAAACTATGATCTTTTACATTCCAGTTTGATTTTTGCTATTCTTTTCTATCCTATTTACAAAGCAAAGAATAAAAGGTAAAACTCAGCCGGGGAGATAACTCAGCAGAATAAGCGCTTGCCTGGCAAGTGCAAGGTCCTGAGTTTAATCCCTGGTACTGGAAAAAAAAAAAAAAATGGTAAAACTAAATAATCCACTATGTGGGCCAGGGAGATGGCTCAGTAGCTTAAGTGCCTGCCTGGCAAGCACAAGGTCCTGACTTCGATTCCCGGTGCCGAAAACAAAAACTTCCACGTGCAAGAATACACTGATTGCCAAAAAAAAAGGCTAAAACCAGAATGTCCCTCCAGCCATAGTAAGACTAATAAAATATTTCAGAAAGAGGGATATAGCTCAACAGCATAAGCACCTGCCTGACAAGTGTAAGGTCCTGAGTTCAATCCCTGGTACTGCAAAAAAAAAAAAAAAAAAAAAAAAGCTTTTCAGGGGACCGGTTCAATCCCTAGCTCCACATGCCTTACCCAACTCGCCCTTAAGGCAGCCTGAGCCACGCAAAAAAAAAAAAAAAATCAGAAAAAGTAGCTTAATTATAATAGCACTAACAATTAAATGTTGATTAAAAATCTCTTAAAATTTTTCCTTTTAATTATAATCCTAAATCCTTTACTCATTAATTACGCCATTTTTGTGGTTGTTAGGCAGACACAAATACTGCAGCAAACAAAATTAACTACCCAAAGATAACAATTAGAAAGCATCCTCACAAAATGACAATTTAAGTAAGGCACAGGGGGAGATGGAGGAGGGACTGGGGTCCAATTGCTGAGATGGCAATTGAGACTAGGTGTGGTGGCACCTGCCTGTAATCCCAGCTGTTGGGAGGCTATAATCAGGCGGATCACTACGAGTCCGATCTAGTAGTGAGACCCTGAATGCCCTGCAGACCCTTCTCTAAAAATACAACAACAACAACAACAAAAAGACAATTTAACATTTTTCTTCACCTGTTAAAATTGTTTTATACGTGCCTATCTGAAATTTCCAAAGCAAGAATGTCTTTGAAATGCACTGAATCAAAACCATTTAATGTTTTGGAGATAAATATAGTACTTGGGGAAAACAACAAATCTCACATTCACCATGCACTAGTTCTCATAGGTTCTTTCTACAATTCATTTAATCCTCACAAAACTCAGGGAGGCCAATAGCACTACAAACTTCATTCTACAGATGAGGAAACTAAGACACAGAAAAATGAAGTCAGATAACAATGCTAGGAAATGACAAAGTTGAGATTCAAACCCACAAAGCCTTCCCCAAATGTTAGTAACTGAAAACTACTACTGTATAATAAAAACCTTAGCTACCTATAATCCCTTGGCAATTAACTTTTAGAACTAATATAGTATTCTTTGTACACTTGGGAATTCAACCCTTTGCCTGACACAAAATCTGAAATTGCACAGGCCATTTGATGACTCTTAACCACAGGTGGCTATGAGAACTTAAAATGTGGTTGACACAAGTTAAGATGGATACATGTGCAAACTATGTTCTGAAGTTTGATTTGATACTAGAAAAAATGTAACTATATCATTGCTAAGTGTTTTAATCTTAATTACATGTTGAAATTATTTGGATATAATGGGTGAAATGAATATGATATCACTGCAATTAATTTCATCTCATCTGTCTATGTTTCCATGTGGCTGCTAGAAATTTTAAAATTGCATTTGTAGCTCCAGTTATATTGCCACTGCATACAGTTCACCCAAAGTACACCAGCAGTTGTCTACAGCTCTGATATTATATACTCCTTTCTGATGACTCAGGCATCACAAGGAACTTAAAATACACCCTGCTGTGATCTGTAATTGTGATGCCTGGGATTCAGACAGGTCAGGATACCTCCTCACTGGAAGACCTCAGACCACAGTCTCCAGGCATACTTGACACTGTATCTGTGTCACTTTCCAGCCATCTGTCTGCCCACAGCCATGCCCCTTCTGCAACCTCACATGCAGCACGCAATGCCAGAGAGGCCAGGCAAGTCAGAATTGTGTGACATATGAGAACAGGTTCTTGAAAGCCTTAAGGAAGCCTCCTACCGAACACTGAATTCTGCTTCAAGTTACAGGTCCTTTTGTGTGTAAGTGGTGGGGAGGGATACCAGAGTCTCTCGTACTGAGCTATTCCCCCAGCCCTTTTCTAAACTTTGAGCCTGGGTCTCACTTAATTGGCCAGGCTGGGCTTGAGTCTGCCATTCTCCTGCCTCTGCCTCACAAGTAGTTGAGATTACAGGTGTGCGCTACAGTTCAAGTTCCCTGACAATTATTTTGACTGATCAGAGCCCACTCTACTCAACACCTCTCTCCAGCTCCAGACATAAGCACCAACTTTAACTGGAGCACCTCACAGCTCAGCCTAAAGTTCAACAGCAGTTTCAGTTTGAAAAGAGAAAAAGTTCTGCACATGGATGGCACCAACATTACTAATATTGCTGAACAATGTAAATGTACTCAGCCCCACTAAATGTATACAAGTGTTATTAGATTTATTGGGGGAAAGCTCCTGTCCCAGAGAGGAACAGAAGGGGGTCCAGAGCATGTTGTCCCCCCACAAGTGTTAATTTTTATGTCACGTGTATGTGACCACAAACACACATAAGGCTGGCGAGACAGTTCAGTGGTCTAAAGCACCTGCTTAGGCAAGCTTAAGCAAAGCACAGGGGCTGCAGCTAGATCCCTGACACCACATGCTACACCAGCCCTGCCCTGACAGTGGACAGTGGGCTGAGCTGTCCAACACACACACACACACACACACACACACAAAACCCTCCTCCTTCACCGTTTCCTGTTTTCTTCAGAAATGAGTTCAGACTCTTAGCCATTCACTGCTCTCAAGTTCTGGCCCTCTGCCTGCTCAGCCTCATGCTCCAGGTACTTTTCCTCAGTGTCCCATGTCACTGGAAAACTTACAGCTCTGTCCATGTTAGACACTGGAGCTCTCCTCTATCACCTCCACTGACTCTCCCCTGACATGCAAAGGGTACAAAGACCCAGCTTGCAACTGTACCCTGTTCACTTATCTTCTGACTGGCATTGTTTGTTTACATCTTACACTTTGAGCTCCCTGAGCACAGGGCAGACCCAGCATATAATTAACACACTCTAAATGCTTATTGAGTTCATCTAGTCAGTAAGTACCGTTCCTACTGAATGCCTACCGGGAGCCTGCAATGTCCTCAGCACTGGGACATGACAATGGGGAAAGAAAACAAACCCTGCTTTCATGGAGCATCCACAGATAAACAGACATTGCACTATTAAAGACAAGCGCAGCTTGGAAAGGAGGGACATTTCCTACAAGCTGACCTGGGAGGCATCATCTCGGTACTGGCCAGCTCATCGATAAAACCCTGGAGAAACGCATAATATTCTGGTTCAAGCTAAGTCTGAACAATAAGTACTGAACTGAGAAGGCAAACTAATTTCTAAGAAAAACAATCCATTTCCTTGCCTCATCAACTTGACCTTGCAGTGACCTCCAGCCCTCTTAGTATGAAGGACTCAGTGTGCTACAGCACAGTCAAGAGCTTTTCTGACAGACTCCTCCCTGCCATGAAGCCTACAGTTGCTGGAAAAAAATGTAAGCATGGCCGACATTTACTGAGTGACTGTTACACATTTGGCACTGGGCAGGCTAAGCCCCAGACAAACTTCCTAAAAACATTAGGAAATATACAAGCCCATTTTCAAGAGGAAAGTAGGAATCAGAAACCCACCTTACTCTAGAGGTTGTACTAATAACTCTTATGCTGCGTTAGGCTTCACATTTATATTTCCCATCACCACAAGATAGTCTTTGTTCCTAATACTATTTTTCCTATTAACCTTTTTTTTTTTTTTTTTTTTTGTCTTTTTGAGACAGGGTCTCTCTATGCAGTTCAGACTGACCTTGAGCTCACTTTTGTAGTCCAGGCTGTTCTCAAACTCACACTGATCCTCCTGCCTCAGCCTCCCAAGTGGTAGGATTACAGGCGTGCACCACCATGCCCGGCTTCCTATTAATCTTAAAATTACAAATTTACTTCATTTCTCTTCACATTTGGTGAAACCTCGCTCCTTCTTTCTAGTTGTGCCACAAAAACTTCCGTCTGTACTTTTGTTCACTTGTGATTTTAACTACTGTTTGCTGATACTATTTTCAAGGGTGTCATTAGATGAAAAAGTAAATATGCAACAGAACAAAACCAAACACAAACTATCTGTGCAGACACAAATTACACCTCTGGAGAAGCGTATATAGAAACTGCCAAGTGGCTGTAGTACCAACACGGTGTAGCCCCTGCCCTGGAAACCTGGACTGTGGCCTTAGGGGAGGCTGACCAGGCACACTGATAAGTAAATGTAAGGTGTGTGGTGTCCTGTAGTGCTCAGGCCAAAATCTAGAATACAAAAACAAAAACAAACAAAAACACTAAAAGCCAATTCACATAAAGCAAAGGAGTTTTTACTGGACGTGTTTATTTTATCTTTAAATTTAAGAGTGGATAGGTGTGGTGGCACACCCCCATAATCCAATCACTCCAGAAGCTGAGTTAGGAGGATCACCAAAAGGTCAAAACTAGCGCAGACTACATAGTGAGTTCAAGACCACCCTGAACTATATAACAAGACCTTGCCTCAGAGAGAAGGAAGGAAGGAAGGAAGGAAGGAATGAAGGAAGGAAGGAAGGAAGGAAGGAGGGAAGGGCTTATCTCAAAATATATGTAGAAAACATTTTTCGAAAGGAGACTGGGGATAAAGCTCTATGTGAGGGTCTGATCTCAAGCCCTAGTACTGAGACAGACAGACTCACTGACCTTCTGGGTGCTGCCTGTGTTACAGTGAGCACATCCACCTCCTCACAAGCCTTTAAATCCATGCCTGCTCCACCCAGTTCTGAAGGAGAGGCAGCCCAGCCACTCGAGCAACAAGCCTAGGTCTTCAACTCCAGCCCTACACTTCACCTCCACCTCCCTCTCCCTTTCTCTCTCTCTCTTCCTTCCCCTCTCCCTTCTTCCTTTTCTCCCCATTTCCCCCTATTTCCCTCTCTCTCTCTCCTCTCCTCCCCCTCCCCCTCCTTCTTTTTCCTCTCTCTCTCTCTCTCTCTCCCTCTCTCTC
>PVKN010000776.1:0-64724 GCA_004027915.1 Capromys pilorides | reverse complement strand
TTCCATGGCCACAAGTCAGACAAGCGCAGATGCAGAGCCTAAGGGCACAGCCTGCTCTACACAGTCACCTGGGGCTGGAGCTGGGAGCTGGGCATTCCCTCAGTGACTCCTACGCAGGTCTAGTCTGAGCCCAGGCCTGGGCCAGGCCCAGGGCCTAAAATCTAGAGCTACTTCAGACAGACCTTGGTCTCAAGAATGACTAAAGGCACCTGAAAGGTCACAGATCAAGAGAAATGGCACGAGGCCCCTAGGAGTGGGGCCTTGGGGAGCTTTGCTGGGAGAAAGGCCTTCACATCAGCTACATGGATGAGCAGGGGCCGATCCTCGAGGCCCCCCAAGGGAGCCCCTGTCTGGGTACAGCGTGAACAGTATGTGCGAGAGGCTTGGAGGCTAAGGGGGCTGGAGGCAGGAGGAAAGAGAACCAAGTCCGGAGTCCAGCAGCAGCCAACAGAGACCAGAGAGGAGGGCAGGCACAGGGAGGGCTTTTCTACACCTTGTGGAAGACCCGCTACCAAGCCAAGACTTGTCTGTTCTGACAGTTTGCTACTCCAAAGTGCCCTATGCACCACTTTTTTTTTTTTTTTTTTTGCGGTACTGGGGATTGAATTCAGGACCTTGCACTTGCTAGGCAAGTGAGTACTCTACTGAGCTAGCTCCCCAGCCCTGTGTCATTTTTAAAACTGCTTTTCACATCCAGTGTTACAGTTTGGATTCAAGATGTCCCTCAAAGGCTCATCCATTCAGAGGTAGGGTTCATGAGGGCCTGAACTTCACCATTGGAGGCATCCATGGACATACTGCTGGGAGGTGGTGAAGAGGGTGAGGGTGGGACTACCTGAAGGGAATGGGTGATGAGGCCATGGCTCGGGGACCACATCTTGTCCCTGGCTCTACCTTCTCTATCTGCTGCCCAACTGCTGTGAGGTAAGGAACTTGGCCCGGCCATACCCTTCCGCTTGGTGTCATCTCACCTTAGGCCCATAGCAATGGAAGCAGCCGGCCACAGGCCAGAACCTCTGCCGATGAGTGGAAGTAAATCTTTCTTCATCTAGGTCTACTATTTTGTCACAATGTCAGAAAGCTGACTGACATTCTAGGAAAACACCCGCTCTGTATCAGCTGCTGGGAGGAGAGAGGCAGCTAAAGGCTCTGACAAGTAGCCCACCCAGAAGCACAGGCAGAGTTCTAACAGACCTGGGTCCCCTGGTGGCCATGCCATACTTTGCAGTGACTAAAGACAACATCCAGGAAACACAGAGCCCATACTGAGCCTGAGCCAAAGGCAGCTTGGGTCAGCAGCTGATGCTCTGTGTGCGGTCACAGTGAGGATGACGAGGGGGGCAGCAGGCAGGAGGGGGGCCCCAGGCCAGAGAAGGGAAACACTGTCAAAGAGAAGCAAACTTCCTGCTCCATCATGGACATAGTGTGGAGTTGGGACAGTTTCCAGCAGCCTGGCCTTTCAGGGTTTCAGAATACTGCCTTCCAACTGTTCAGATCTGGAAGGCTGAGGGCTGGTTGAGCGTTGGCAGGAGCTGCTAGGGTCTCCCTCAACCACAGGAGGTGGTTGCCTGTGCAAACCGAACTAGGGGGGTGGGTTTCTATGAACCGAAAAGCAATTTCAAAATGGCTGCAAGAAGGCACTCACACTCACAAGGCCCCGGCACATGAATTAAGCAAGAAGCCTCAGGCATCTCCAGTCTGGCCATTCACAGGTGGCTTCCGCCCATGGCACGCACAGTGCGAGCACCTGGTACCAAGGTTCCTAGGTAGCTCCCGCACCTCTGGCAGCCTGCTTGCTATGGAGCTACTGTTGGCTTCTGCTCTGGCTCAGTCTGGCTCTGGCAAGTTTAGTGCCTGTTTCATGTGAGTCTCCAAAAGCTGGGACTGTATCTGAGACTCCTCCCCAGCCCTGGCATTTCACATTTTCAAACAACTCCAGGCGAGGTGAGTTCTTCCCAAGATTGTTCCCCTTCTCCTGGACCATCCAGGCTGTCCTTAATGTAGGTGCCCAGAACAGACGAAGGCCCGCAGGTGAGACTGCAAGCAGCACAGCCTGAAGCAGGCTCATGGTCTTCACTCTCCAGTGTTCTGCGGACCTCACTCCCTGGTTCTGATACAGAACACAGCGCTAGGTCAGAAGTGACCACAGTTGCCTCCTGCCTGGCAAGAAGTCAGCAGCCAGTGTCGGCTGACACACTTGGAGGTCAGAGCTTGGAGGGCTGATGCCTCTCTGACACCCGATCTCACAGGCATGGGCACCTGCCACCAGCCTTGTGCCCAGACCTTGCCAAAGTATAGCGCTTTTCCTCTTGTTCACATTGACAAAAACACTTCGTATTCAGCAAAAAGCACTAGGAAATGCAACAGGGTCAGAAGTGCAATTTTCTATCACACAAAACACAACAGTCCTAATTTGTAGAGCACATACTCTGTGGTGGGTGCCTTTCATATGAACTATATTATATGTGTGTCAGCACAATCCTATAGCAGCCCTGGGTTGTTACACACAACGGGGACTGAGCCTGGCAGGTTGGCTGAGCATGGCCCAGAGAAGCCACAGGGACTCACTGGACTACGCTGTGCCCCTGTCCTGCACACAGTAGGGGATGGGGGAGGTTTACAGTCAGAGAAGGAAGCCATGGAGCTGTGATGGGAAGCTCCTTCTGGGGCTGGATAGAGCAGCAGGCAGAAGGAATGCTGATGGGTGGAAGAGGGCCATCTACAGCAGCAGCTAGCAAAGCATGTGTACATGCCAGGTGCTGGATGAACACCCGTGGGCCGATGGCTATGAAGATGCTGAGTCGTGGCCACTGAGACCAGCAGCCCAGAGATGCACACGCTGAGATCTGAACATGCCGAGAAAGGCTGTGCACGGCCTTTGAATGCCCCACTGGATGCAAGGAAGTGCCCCTGAAGCAGGAGGGCAGCTGTGATCGAGCCCCTGCCAGCACAGGTAACTGCCTCTGGCAGGTCAGATCCTGTAGCAGGATGCTCACAGCCCATGGCTGCTGGGGTCCTCAAGTGGAGCTTTGAGTACACATAGGGACTGTGTTCAGACTCTGTGCAGCAAGGCCACTCTACTGCCCTACTCCACTGTGCAGTCCACTGCTAGCTCTGTGCTCTGAGCAGATCTGCTCCATACCAGCTGGGAGCAGAGGAAGAACCTGGCTCCTGGAGCACCTGCCTGGGCAGCTCCAGCCATCCACATTACCACTGTCAGCCTCCTGCAGGGAGTCAGCTGGCAGGCAACACAAGGACAAGGAGGAGACTGGGTTCCACTGGAGGAAAGAACTTTCTGAATCCCAACTTGGGACAAGCTGAGCTCATGCGGTAGCAAGTTCCCTGGCACAGGTTATATTACATGCTTTCCAAAGTTCGGGGCAAAACAGATTCTTATAGTGGGAAGGAGGATGGGCTCAAGTCTGAGGGTTCAGTTGGAATCTCAGTGGACACAGCATCTACACTGGTTCTCCATCCATGGGCAGCTGTAGGTGAGGGGGTGGGTGGGAGAGTAGGATGGAGGGAAGGAACAGTGTGGCCATGGCTCACAGGGGTGAGATCACCTGGCAACTGGGCAGCACCGCAGCACCGGGGAGGTGGAGGTGGGGACTGCTGGGGAGTCAGCCTGCAGCACCCAACTCCTGCCTCGCCTGACAAGCTGTGTGGCCAGGGCCAGGCATCAGCCTACTCCCCAGAGCAGCAGGCCGCGGGCCACCCACTCCCTGCCACTCTGGGCTGAGCCACTGCTGCCAGTCAAAGCCCTGTTATTTTCACCTCGCATGGAAGTATAGCCTGCTTGAAGGCAGCCTTCCACTGTGGCAGGCCACTCCAGGTCCTCCCATGGGGAGGAGGCTCCTGTCACCTCTCTGGGTGGGTGTCTGTGTTGTGTCCTTACAGGTGTTTGTCCGCAACCCCTTCCCGAATTCTTCCTCAATGCTCACTTTAGATATACGGTCTCTGAACAGTTCATCCTGCCTGGGACATTCCCTCCTGCTTTAACTCCCAATCCTTCCCAGAGCTCTGATCCAACCCCAGGTGCACGGAAGCTTTCGGGCTTTCGGACTCGGACATGGGTCACACCTCCAGGTATAGCTTTCCTAGGCAGCAAGGACAGCAGAAAAGAGATAGGCTCAGGAGCCAGGATCCTAAGGCTGAAGCCAGACCTACTCTCATTAGCTACGTGTCTTTGTCTTTTCATTTAATTAATTTATTTATTTGGTACAGGGCCGCATCACACAGCTCAGACTTGTAGTGATCCTCCTGTCTCAGCCTCCCCAGCACCAAGATTACAGGCATGTGCCATACCTAGTTTCAGGGGCTGGCATGGCATGCCCAGGGTTCTCAGCCAGCATGGCATGCAGTACCCAGGTCCTTGTGCTTGCCAGGCAGGAGCTTAGACAGCTAAATGATCTTCTCAGCCCAGCTACGTGTCTTTGGGGCAGACTAATTAATCTCTCTCTGACTCAGTTTCTTCACCTGCAAAACAGGAATAATGTCTTACTTCTTAGCCTGCGGGTCATAGTTACATGGTTATGTTCATTCTATGATAGTTGAATGGTGTAGATACTATAATGGCATCTTTCAGTTAAACTGCTCAATAATTATGGCATATACATAAAATGTTCTTGAGAGTTTAACTTAGTTAATAGGGATTGTGTGCTCAGAAGACTCAAAAGTTATGAGGGGCTCAGTTAACTTTTTTCTACCTATGCTTTGTTTTGATCACACTCATCACAGTCAAATTTAGTGGCTAACAACAGAAAGAAAGTGAGGCTCCCCAGCTGTTGAGGTCCAGAGACATTCCCCTTGCTCAGCTCAAAGGGAAGCCACAGTTTGGTGCTATGAGGTAGGCGCAGGTACCTCATCTGTCCTGGAGCCACGGTGGCCAGCTGATGAGGTGCAAAGCCAAGATGGAGCCCTGCCATGCCCTTAGTCACCTTCAAGGAACAAGAAAAGCCAGGAGGCTGGTGAGTACAGGAAGCCCTTGGGCATCCCCCTTGGCACAGCTGGTGGGGTGGTGTCAGGACTCCTCAGCATCCCTGCCACACATGCCCACGTCGTGTGGGCAGTCAGTCCAGGGGGAGGAAGTGTGTCACATGGCAGACAGGACCCTGTCTCAGGCAAAACTGTATTCTGATGAAGAAATAAAAGGAAGAGGGAGAGGTGACAAAGATGCCCTGGGTACAAAGCAGGGGAGGAGGAAGCTGAGAACCTGGACCAACAGCCACAGCCCAGGAGCAGCGGCTGGGGTCGGGTTGGGGGTGATGGTGAGGAGCAGACTGCGGAGGAGAACAGCACCAGCAGTGTACATTAGCATCCAAACCTTGGCCCTGAGCAGAGTGCTGAAGATTTTGCGTTGGGTCCCCATCGGACCTCTGACCCATGGCATATAAGCATGCACCACTGTCACATTTGTGAAATACAAATCAGTGGAATAAAAGAATGAAGCCCCAGAACAAAATATGTAGGGATCATAGAAACCTCCATGAAGTTCCCTAATGTGATCTGCTTCAGGATGGCAGAGGTGCAGCATGGGCGACAGGTGTAGCAGAAAGTCCAGTGAAAGAATAAAGGCTATCCACGTTGGGAAATATGAAACAAGGTTTCTCTGCTGATCTGGGACACTGCACTAGGCAGCCTTTAAACCTGCACATAGCCCTGCACGAACCCTTTGTGTTGAATACCTGACAGCTCGGAGCTGTGGCCGACCTAGCTCCTCCACTAGCCAAACGCAGGGGTCACATGTCCCAGCGCAGCTCCACACCGTGGACATCCTGACAACCTGAGCTTCTGCTCACACCCTTCTATCAACAGTGTACCACAGCTTGGATAGCTCTTAACAGGCCAGAAAGAATGGGCAGACCAAGAAGAGCTGCTGCTGGACGCTTCTAGGGCTCCCACACTCAGGTCACGCTGGAGAGCTGCTGCAGCTGCTGCTGCGGGCTCTGCCAGCCTTCAGCAGTGCCACTTCTAGGACACATTGTCAGACTCTAAAATGTACTGTGACCATTGCCAGAGAACTTTATCCATTCCCAGTCACCGTTCAGAACACAAGAAGGGGGTGGGCATGCTGTGGATGGTCCTCACCCTAAGTGGAGATGCTTCCCTACTGAACCTCCTAGAGGCAAAGGTTTTCTTTCCACTGGCTGAGAACAGCACTTCCAGGCCTATTTTTGTCATGCTCTGTCCCCTTGGGCACTTTCTAGGTCTCTATTTCGGGCATTGTGAGCACACGGACTTCCCAGTGTTGGGCAGAGCCCTGGGGCTCCTTGTCTGCTGGGGACTGAAGCCACACCTGGGCGGAGCCCTGTTTCACATCATACATGTGATCAGGATGGAGAGGAAGGCTCTGCAGTCGTGACTGGACTCCACAGAGTGCCCTGGCTGGATGAGCAGCAGCACAAATGCGCACCGTGCCCTGTGGTCCTGAGCATGTGCAATGCATCCTGCTAAGTATACAGCCCTACAGACGCCTTCCCAGAATCCCACCCCTGCCCCTTACATCAAACTCTCTCTGGCTCTCAGGGTTAGACAAAAGCTGCGAGGGGCAGAATGTTTTCTGGAGCAAGAGCAGTAGAGGAAAGTGGAGGGGATGCCTCTCCATTGGGCATGCCCCCATCACCATCACCACCACCACCACCACCACCACCACCTTTATTTCCATCCATAGCACCTGCTGGGCCTCTCAGGGCCTGACTGTGGGTGCAGGTGGGGCAGGAACACCATCTCACCAATGGTTTCATGTAGGTGGCTAAGCATCCCAGAATCACCAAGTGTGGACTACAGGTGGTGTAGGAAAGAGCACTGGCTCTTGGGCCAACAGGGCTGAGCAGGGGCAGCCTAGCTCCTCAGTGCCCCAGTGGCCATAGACCTATCTCTGAGTTTATGTTCTCCAGCCACCTGCCATCCTCCCATAGTTCTGTGAGGTACAGGTCATTGTTCCTTCTCCATAGTTGGGGAATGGAGCCCAGGGAGGCACAGTGACCTGCCCAGGGCCACGCAGCTAGGAAGTGGCACCATACTGCAGCAGAGATCACTCTGACCAAATTGGAGATGGGGATTCATGGGAGGTGGAGAGGGACAGGAAGTAGTTGTGAGCTGTTTCTCCAGAACCAGAGGCTGGTGGGCTCCTCCCAGTCACCACAGCCTAACGATCACGGAAGTGGGAGGTGGAGAAGGGATAGGAAGGAGCAGAAGAGAGGCTGACAGGAAGGGAAAGCTAAACCCTCCCTCTGGCCAGCCAGGCTCCCATGAGACAGGTCGCCTTTCCCAGCACTCCTGACCCCCCTCACTCGCTGCTGCAGGCACACGACCCTGCTGCCCTTCGCGGGTGCCAAGCATACCCGCATGACCCTTCTTCCCCTGCCTGTGCTATCTGGCCCTTGCTCTTCCTCACGCCAGCTGCATGGCTTGCTCCTCTTGCTACTGGGCTTTCCAAAAGCGCCCCCACCTCAGGGTGACCCTTTTTGCCCCAAACACTAGCACCCTGTCCCCAAATTCCATATCTCCTCTCCTTGCCTTATTTTTTCTTTAGCATGTATCATCAAATGCCATGGGCTTGTTTATTGACTTTGCTCATTTTCTTTTTACTTTGTGGAATCTAAGTTTTAGGAAGGTAAAACTTTTCTTTTTTAAAGAAAAGCTCTTTAAAGCCATGGTAAAATATACGGAGCCCAGACATTAACACTTGGTCCATTTTTAAGTGCACAGTGCTTGGCATTAAATCCGTCACGCTGTTGTACAGACTGCCCCACTATCCACTCCAGGGAAATCTTCCCAAACTGCAACTCTGTCCATCAAGCCTGCTCGCCATTCCCTCCTCCCCTCAGCCCTGGGAGCTGCCACTCTGCCTTCCCCTGTGCACTCCACTGCTCGAGGGGAGCTTGATGGAAGTGGTGGCATAGCTTTGGTCTTCTTACAACTGGCCCACCTCCCTTAGCGTAACGCCTTCATGGCCCATCCACCCTGTAGCACGGGTCAGATATCCCCCCCTTTAAAGATCAAATAACACTGCACAACATGACTAGATTTCCTTGTGTGTCTCTCTTTAACTGCTGATGGACACATGGGTTGTCCCCACATTTTGGCTGTTGCGAGTGATGCTGCTATGAATATAGGTGCACAATATCTGTTTTAAGTTCTTGACTTCAATTCTCTTGACTTCTACATTTAGAAGTAGAATTGCTGGGTCATATGGTCTTTCTGTTTATAGTGGATTTTTTATTTAATTTCAAAAACTAATTTATTTATTTATTTATTTGGTACAGGGTCTCATTGCACAGCTCGGACCCATAGTTATCCTTCTGTCTCAGCCTCCTCAGAGCTGGGGTTACAGGTGTGTGCCACTATGTCTGCTTTTTGTGGCTGGCATGGCGCGCCCAGGGTTCCGGGCCATCACGACCCGTGCTTCCGGTGATCAAGTCCAGACCCTTGCGCCCGCCACGCAGGTACTCAGACCGCTGAGCTATCTCCTGGGGACCTTGTGTTACTTTTTGACATAGGATCTTGCTTTGTAGTTCAGACTGACGTTGAACTCACTGCAGCCCAATCTGGCCTCAAACGTGGGGCAATCCTCCTATCTCAGCCTCTCGAGGGCTGGGATTACAAGTGCACACCACCACGCCTGATATATGTTTATTTCTGTTTATGTTTTTAAAGAACCACCTGTTTTCCATCGCTGCCCACTGGCTGTACTCAGGGATCCAGCTGCTCTATATCTTCATCAAGATTTGTTATTTTCACTATTTTGATAATAGCCATCCTAAAGGGTGTGAAGTTCTGATTTATATTTCTCCAATGAGTAGTAGTATACATATTTTCAAGTGGTCATTTGCGTATCTTGCTTGGAGAAGTGTCTGATATCTTTTGCCCAGCTTTGGCTTTGAGGGCTTTTTTTTTTTCTTCTCTGTTGTTGAGTTGTAGGAGTTTGTCATATGTATTATCCTACCAAAGACACAAATTGCAAATAGTTTCTCCCATTGTTTGGGCTGCTTTTGCATTCACTTGACAGTGTTCTTAGGCGAATGAAAGTTTTACATTTCAATGAAATCCAAATTTCTTTCCTTTTTATTTTTCTTTATTTCAAGTGTTACTAAGAATGGAATCCAGGGGGCCAGCCAAATAGCTCAGTGGATTAAAGCGCCTGCAAGCAGGTGCAGGGGCCAGGGGTTCAGTCCCCTGGTCTTTGGTGCTAGCCCCACCCCTGGAGCGCGTTATGATGGCAATTGAGACTGGGCGTGGTGGCCTGTGTCTGTAATCCCAGCACTAGGGAGGCTGTAAACAGGAAAATCACTGAGTCTGATCTAGACCCTTCCCTAAAATACAGGGGAAAAAAAAGAACAGAATCCAGGAACTACACATGCTAGGCAAGTGCGCTACCAATGAGCTACCTTTGGGGTGTTTTTAGTTTTTACTTTGAGAAAAGATCACTGCTTAATCTTATTATTTATTCATTTGGTACAGGGTCTTGCTAGGCAACTCGGACTCTGACTCATTAAGCTGGTTAGTTTTTACTTTGAGACTGCCAGGCTGGCCTTGAACTTGGAATCCTCCTCAGCTCTGAAATCACCGGGATTGCAGGAGTGCACCACGAAGCTCAGCTCAAGTTTCTTTATGTGCTGCTGCTGTCTGTGCTTCAGTGCTGTCTAAGAAACCACTGTCAAATCAAATATCATGACGTTTTTCCTCTGTATTTTCTTCTAAGAGTTTTGTAGTTTTAACTGTGGTTTTAGGTCTTCGATTAATTTTGAGTCAATTTTTTTTTTTTTTTAAATGTGGAAAGTGAGGGCCTGTTTATGTGGCTATTCACAAACATCATTTGTTGAAAAGACTTCCTTTCCCCTCTGAAGGGCCTCAGTGCCCTCAGTGCCCAGCATGTGACCACAGACGTGAGGGCTGATTTCTGGGCTGTTGTTTCTAGTCCACTGATCTCCATGGCTTTTCTCTGTATCAAGAACACAGCATCTTGATGACTGCATCTTTGTGCTAAGTTTTGACATGAGACAGTGTGAGCCCTGTCGGGGTGCTCTTGGGCAAGGCTGATCGGATTGCTCGGGTCCCTTCCTTTTCATCTGTGTTCGTTCTCATGCCCTTGGCACCTACAACAGTTGGCACCCAATACATATTTGCTGAATGAAAAATAAGCTCCCTGTGTCATGTGCTAGATGCTTGGGATCAAAAGCAATCAGTTTAGGCCTGGGGAGATAGCTCAATGGTCTAAGTGTCTGCCTGGCAAGCACAGGGACCCAGGTTCGATCCCCAGTACTACCTGTTGTACTGGCTCCGAAACTGGGCACAGTGGTACATACCTGTAATCTCAGTGCTGGGGAGACTAAGACAGGAGGATCACTATGAGTCCAAGCTGTGTAATGAGACCATGTGCCAAATAAATAAATAAATGATTAAAAAATAAATTAAAAAAATTTAAAAGCCGTATCAGTTCAGGCCCTTGCATTTGGGAGACAGCATGAAACAAACAGACTGATTGCTTGGCAGAGTAAGAACAGAGTGGATCTAGAAGTGGGCCAAGGGGCTCTGGTACAGCAGCTTTCCAGGGACTGAAGGTTTGCCAGGTAGACAAAGGGACATGGCACATGATTGGGCTAGGACTGGAAGGGCAGGTGGTGCAAATGCGAGCCCTAAATCCCTTGGGTGGGCAGTGGTCACAGTGTCTCCAAGGTGTGGCTCAGGCCTCCATTTCTCCTGGGGCCTAGGGCAGCTCAGAGAGCCCGGTTTCTCCATTGCAGAGGTGTGCTGGGCTTCTGGGCCAGCTAACTATGGAGTCTGGGATAGGCAGAGATGAAGAGCCAAAAATAAACCTCTTTTCTAAGTGGGAACCCCAGGGTTTGCTGAGATGTAAGGGGAAGATTTGGAGCAAGGGCTTGGTGAGGCGAGGTGACAGCCAGCCCCAGGGAGGGCTTACCATGCTCCACGAGGAAGGGTCCTGCAGTCCTCACAGTAACCGTAGGTCCTGTTAGGTGCTCCTCAGTTTACCAAAGAAGAAATGAGCTCTACCAAGGTGGGGAAACTTGTCCCAGAAGCATCTGCAGCGGAGCTGGTACTGAATTCAGGTAGTCGGGCTGCCAAGGCCCCAAAATTTACCTTTTTATGGCTCCTTGCTCTCTAGAGGGAGTAGGGAGCCCCCATTTCCAGTCCACGATTCCTCAGGAAAAAAGGGACAGTAGCACTAGGCTCAGGCAGTGGCAAGGCACTGTGAGCACGTCTGGGCCCCACGCTGGGTGCCAGTCCAGTCGTCAGAGCTGCTGGAGCCTGACACCCACTACTACCTGAAGGGGCAGAGAGCTTGGCTCCCAACTTGACTTCCACTGTCCTACTAGGGACAAGTGGGGAGGCTGGGCTGGGCTTTTCCTGGCAGCTTGCCTCACTCCCTGGGGACTTGGGGAGTCCTCACTGCTTTCAGCGCAGGGTCCATGTTAAAGCGTCTCTCTGGGGAGGACTTGCCTCATTTGTGGACCCAGATAAGACCCCAATATATGCACAACAGCCTTCTACTTCTCGCCCCAGGTAGGGCTCCATGCTCAGGAGTTCATCAGGAGAGGCTCTGAAACCAGTAGGAAGAGAGCCTAGGCTGGTGCAGTGTGGGGTGCAGGCATCCACGAGGGAGACCCTCCAGTGCTGGCTAGAAGAGGGAAGCACGCTGCCCATGTGCAGGCTGCTGCCTCCTCCCGCCCTGGAGCTGTTGCTCAGGCTGTGGTTGCTCCGCAGAGGGATTCTGTCCTCCTGGGCCAGACCTCTTAGGCAGCCATCTCTTCCTCCTCTAGCACTGACCATGGAGGAGGACCCAAGCATCCAGCTTCCTCTCTGGGCCTGTCCCCCTCTTTGGAAGGGTTTTGCCACTTGGCGCATCAGGTGAACAGGTCAGAGTGCACACAGGGCCGCCACCGCCACCGTGAGTTATAGCTTCAAAGTCCACAGCTCTTAGAGTCTGGTCCTGCACTTGCCAGTACTTCTGTAAACAGCCCCCACTACTTCTCAGAAGAATCAGGGAGACGAAGCTTAGGGGGAGCCTGCTGCTCGACAGCCTGGCATCCCAGAAGTATACAGGATCCCGGCTCCTCCTTGCTGCTGGGGGTTGGGCGGGGGTGGCTGACTGCCCTGTCCCCAAGCTGGCCGGAGTCCCCTCTGGCTTCTGCCGCGTGGCACAGGACCCTGCAGGCAGGTGTGCTTTGCTCTCTGGGCCCCTGCCTCCTCCCTCACTGTCTCCCCCGGAAAGTGTGTGTCTGCCCTTGGCTCAGGCTCTGAAAAGCCTGCTTAGCCCACTGGTTGGCGCCCTGCCGGCTCCACTCAACGGGCCACACTAGCCAGTGAGTGCTAAGCCCTTGCTCGCAGCATGGCTTCTCTTTGGCTCCCCGAGGCTCCTTTTGGCTCTTCAGTCCGTCCTTGTCAGCATACTCCTGGTTCCGGCGGGCCTGGCACACCTGTCTAAGCCTGCCTGTCCTCTGCCAGCTGCTACCCTGCCCTGATATTCCTCCCCCACCTGGCAAGGCCTGTCTGTTCTCAGGCCACATGCCACCCATGGGGTCAGATAAAACCTGTCCACAGCACAGAT
The DNA here is from genome assembly GCA_004027915.1 of Capromys pilorides. Taxonomy (NCBI): domain Eukaryota; kingdom Metazoa; phylum Chordata; class Mammalia; order Rodentia; family Capromyidae; genus Capromys; species Capromys pilorides. The sequence continues at coordinate 52,156 of PVKN010000776.1, read as the reverse complement.
TCAAAATTCTCTGTGGAGAGCAGACCCCTGCCACCCTTTGGTCTGGTGCCTCTGACTCCCTCGCTTTGCCTGGATTGACTTCACTTGTTCAGGAATGTGCATGGAGGCTCCGACAGCTTCAGTCCCTTTCAAATATTTTTCTTGATTCCTGGTTTCCTGTTCTCCTTTCTTTTGAGCCATCCTGTTAGCTCTCTCTTACATTTTATTTGCAAACAATCTAACATACAAAAATGTTGAAAGTGAAGGAATATAGATCCCTTTCCCCTGAGCTCTTCAAGAACAAGTCATCGCTGGATCCGTGAGTGGTTTTCGCACAGCCTAAACCACACCGGCTCCCCACGGCCCCCTCCACATTGGCTCAGGCTCTGGTTCCCTGGATGTGTCTCCTTCCCAGAGGGCGCTGGCTTCAACCTGCTTGGGTTGTGACCCCCAACCAGGCCACCCTATTTTGTCTCTTGGAATCCTGTCAACCAGTCATCGCTTCCTTCCTGCTACCCATAGGGATGCTGGGGCAGGAGAAGAGGTTGGCTTCCATCATTCGTGGGTGTGTTAATGCCTCCTTAGACCACGGTTTCCTCACTGGCAAATGGGGAATCTAGATCAAATATTTTTCAGGGAAAATTCCAAAATAATAGCAGCATTTTATCAGTAGTTACTTTGTGCTGAGCACCACGAATACTTTCAGAAAGCAGTTTGGTCAATCATCATACCAACTCACAATTACAGTGACCATCTCCATTTTACAGATGGGGAAACTGAGGCACAGAGCAGCTACTTAACTTACTTGGTGTCAGCTGGCTACTCAGGGATCCAGGATACCCACAGGGTCTGGTTCAGAGTGCCTCACTCTACTACAAAGTCCTTAGGGTGAGGTGTAGATCCCAGGGGTTCACTTGCTCTTGAAAATGCAATCATATAAATAAATACTGCAACTCACACAGCATGACAGACCAATTCACCGCATGCCAGGCACTGTGCCAGGCACACACAGCCATCATTGCATTTAATCCTTGGCCACTTGAGAAGCACATGCTCTCATTTCTGTTTTCCATATAAAAGACTGCACTGTCAAGAGGTGAGAAGATTTCTCCAGCAATGGCAGAAGCAGGATTTGAACCCAGGCCTGGCAGATACCAAAGCTGTGTTCCCTCCCCTGCTGCTATGCTGACAAATGTGCTGCACACCTGCAGGAAGGCAGGATGGCTGCTGCTGACGGGCTCTGAGGATGGGCACTGAGGCTGGGCGGTCGCACAGGCTCCAGGTGAGGGTTCTGTGGATCTGATTCTATTGATGTTCACAACATCCCTGAGAGGTGTCCCTGCCTCCAGGGGAGCAAGGTCAGCCGGAACACCAAGGAAATGCTGGCTGCAGCCAGTGCCAGGCAAGAATAAAGCTACAGGCTGTAGCCAGAGGCTACTGTACCTGAAGGACAGGGCTGAGGACAGGCCAGAAAGCTGTGTGGAGGGCATCAGCACCCCATCCCCCTTTCCTCCAGGCCCACACCATGGCAGCACGGCCATTTTGTCTCCTCTCATTTTTCTGCTCATTCTCAGCCTGTGGGGTGTGGAACCTCCTGAGAAATGGTATACCTTAGACCTCCTCTTGTCTCACAGCTGGGTGTAGTTAGGTAAAATCGATCCAGCTCTGGGCTCCCTGTACATACCTCACTCCAGGTGAGGCTCTTGACCCAGGAGTCCGACCTTCAGCCTTCACAGAAGGCCAGCTACTTCTCAGGTAGGGACAAGGCATTTGACAGCCAATCTACCAGCAGGCTAAGGATGGTAGGGGCAAATTTTTCTGCTTCTGTCTCTCTATACAATGACATCCCCTCCCCCCCACCCAGGAAGTGAAGTGTGAGAAAGCATCCTGACATAATATGTGGAGAGTTGGAAAAAGATGCATGCATGGAAGTCTTGGCAGGCCTGAGGAAGTGAAACCCTCAGTCAGCAGTACAAAAGCTGAGAATGAACCTGACTTAGCCCACAGGAACCCTTACCAAGCCTGGAGGTGGAATGAAAGGGAAACAAGATAAGGACTCTTGGTGGTAAGAGGCCATCCCCTCCTCAACTCCAGCAGCCCAAGAGCTGGCCCTCTCCAACCCAAGAAAGCCCCAAGTTCTGTTCTTTGCAAAGTATGATGGTCTGAGGGCCTTGGTAGGGACCAAGCAGCTGAGGGAAAGGTAAATTATCAGAAAGACAGGACCAGATTGAGCTTGGGGCCTCTCCCTTCTCCACTCCTTGCTATCTTCTTCCTTTCTGTGAGGAATTTGAGAGAAACAGAAGCCAAGGAGAAGGAAAAACTAAAACAAAGCCTCAACAAAACAGCTAATGATAACTTACATTACAGGCCTTGGAGAGCCAAGATACTGGGTTCTATCAAATAATGACGGGAAACTTAAACATTCAGAAACAAAGAAGGTCTTGAAGGCTGAACTGTGAGAGCATAAGTGCAAAACCCAATAGAATGGCTGACCAACAGAGAGGAGGGCAGTTCCTACAGATCATGGCAAGACTACTAAGCTGAGGAAAAACCTGTCAGAAAGGAGAGAATTGGAGAAGAAAAGCCAGGGGAAGCAACCTCTGGGTCACAGGAGAAAGAGGGCAACTGCTCTGCTGACCACACCTTCTTCCCAAAGCTTGTGTCCCAGTCCCTAGGAGAGAGGGAGTGGTGCGGCTTGCAGGTATCGAGAAACAAGAGTACAAAAACCCACTAGGGCCCAGAAATCCAACAATACAATTCATGTCTCAGTCCCCCGCACCACACCCAGAACCGCACGCCTGCACTGCAGGAAAAGCAGAGAGTAGTCTGAGAGACAGGCACAGGGCTCCAGAAGAAGACGATGCTGACAACCTGGGCTCAGCAGGGAGAAAAGCAGCCACCTCCCAACCCCAGCTGGACACCCAAGACCAGTGCCTGCTCAGAGCAGGCCCGGGAGACGGCACAAGGGCAACCCCTTTGCATATTGCCTTTTCATTCTCATCTCTCACACGGACAGAGCAGCATGGTCAGCAAGCCAGGAACCCCAGCCTCCGCCCCAGGAGCCTGCTCCCTGGTGAGCCTTCCTGGGGACCCTCCCCAGGCCATGTCTGACCTCAGGTGGGTCTCCACCACCCTGGCACACTGCTCACTGTCCTAGCTCCTCCCTGAGGCCCAGAGCCATGGTTCGGCTCTCAGCCTCCAGGAACTCCTAGCTCAGGGCCGTACGCCTCACCTGAGTCATCCTAGTCCACCCTGGCCATGTTGGAGGAAGTATCCCTCCTGTGACAAACACTGCCCAGCACTTCCTGTGGGGGGGCACCGCGGACACAACAGTGAGTGCATGGTTCCTGCCCTATCCCAGGGAGGAGACAGAAACACACTAATAAATAGAAACATCAGGGAAAGGGCTAAGGAGAGCCAGAGGAAGGTAAACTTCACAGTGGGTAGTCTGAGAAGAGGTCGAGGGTGACTGATGGCAGCCATAGGGGCCTTGGCATCTTCTAGGAACAGTGCTCCGGGAAAAAGGCACAGAATGTACAAGCCCTGAGGCAGGGCATGTTTCAGGGCACTGGCTGAGAGCATAGACCAAGAAGGCAAAGGTTGTGGGGAGCAGAGGCCACACGCACAGGAGAGACAAGATGCTGGCTGTCGTGCGGCAGAAAGCACGGCAGCAGGGCACACAAGGACACTGGGATCATCCAGAGAGGGCTGGCCAAGGGGAACTCGGGTGGATTCTGGCTACAGTGAGGTCAGGGGCTGAGCATCCGGAACCAGCGCACTGCCTTCGCAGAACGCGCCTCTCCCTTCTCTCCCTTGAAGGAGGCCCCTTCCAGCCCCTGGCCACTCGGGGGCATGGAGCAAGTGAGGTGATGCAGTACGCATGGCTGTCTTAGGCATTTACGACCTTTCCATGCCCACCCCTCAGGTAAGCAGGAGGGGTCCTGCCTTGGCTGAAGTGTGGCTCACCCGAGGAGTTTCTTCTTCATGCCTACCCAAAAGGCTTTATCCCCATCCACTAAATCAAGAGCTTAATCAATTTGCTCCCCATAATAACAAGCAGCAAAAACCTTTCCAGAAGTATAATTCAACACCCTTTAGCTCTGGAGTTCACAGTGAGAGAGGGCGAGGCAGAGCAGGCCTTTAGGCTGAAGAACATGTGATATTTTTAGACTAAGAAGGAATGGATTTGTGAAAGAGTATCAGGGAAGAAAATAATCTTTATATCTTTAGAAATTAAAATTAGTCTCACCAAGCTATTATATCATGAAACACACACACACACACACACACACACACACACACAAATAAAGATGCCCCATGAAATAACTTGTGTTGGGTCACACAGCAGGCCTCTTAGATGGAACAGTACAACTGCTAAAACATAATCTCTGCAAGTTGAGCAATCCAGAGCTAAGCAAACTTTTAAAATAATTTCTGTGATGAATGTCAGAGACCCGAGTCACAGCTCTCCTTGGCATCCACTGTGCTGGGCCCAAGGGCCAGACCACCAGGTATTCAGGTAGGCTGGACCCCTGGCACGGCGCTCGGGGCACAGCCTGAAGATGCAAGTGGGGGAATCCTCAACTTCTTAGTGGTGGTGGGAAGGTCCCCAGGAGGGAGCTGGAGGAGAAGGGGCTTCAGGGCAGAGGAATGAAAGCTCCGCAGACTATGAGCCAAATAAACCTCTTCTCCTGTAGCTAGTTGGAGTGGGGTGTCTGGTCCCAGCCCGGAAATGAGGAGGGCAACTAAGACACATGGGGATGGTGCTTGAAGCCAAGGAGGAGGAGGAGGAGGATTCCAGCAAGGGAGAACGCACGGGTGAGAAGTGAGTCCCCTTCCAGCAAAGGGGCTGTCATTATGCCGAACCTACAGCCCACCCCCGCCTCAACTCAACAGCTGTCTGAGCCTTCTGGACCTGGCCCACAACCCTGGGAAGCTCCCCAGCTATTCCAGCATCAGACATCTGCCTGCCCCTATCTCAGCGGTCGGCTTTCTGTTGTCATCTTGGGGGACCCACAGAAGGAAAGGGTGGCAGCTCAGCCTGTTTGGGTCCTTGCATCTTCTGGCTCAAAGCACACATAGGCATAAACCAAATGGATCTGTGATGGATGGGCTTCATTAAGTCAGTTCTATCACTGGCACTGGAGAGGAGGTCAAAGAAATGAGGAGGAGCCTGGCTAGAGACGGGACGTGTGTCTGTGAGGACCCTGGACCCACATAGCATCTATGCCTTCATCTCTGGCGTAGTGACTTATTGTGGCTAACTGGGCCTCAATATGGGCACATCTGCAAGACACTGGAGTAAAACTAGCAAGTTGCAGGTGCATATTGAACAGACCAGAGCTCATCAGAGTGGCCTGCAGAATGTTTCAGGTCCTCCCAAGCACAGGTAGGCTTGTGCATCTGGGAAGGACCTGGTGGAGGCCCCATAGCTTGCGCCGGTAGTGGACAGGTGCAGAAGCCCCCAGGCAGGAGTTTTAGGACCAATCCACAATGAATCAATCCTCCCTTTTCTTTTTCTTGGCTCACATTGCCTGGGTCCCACATGGGACCCAGTGATGATCCTTCTGCAACATGTACAGGAGTGAAAAATAGATGTTGGCTGTGTTACCAAAGAAAAGAAATGAGTCTGGGGTGAAGCCTGACCCGACCATAGGCAGTGGGCCTGTGGGGTGCATTCAGTGTTCTGGGACATGGTTGGTTGACTGGATGGTCACTACCCTGACTCCACCTAGAGCCAGAAGGGCCCCTAGGATGTGACAGCTAAACACAGTTTTCTTTCTCCTTGATGCTTGCACATATTTCTGGGGGTGAAACCAGCCCCAAGAGAGCCATGAAGGAAGAAGAATCACCAGAAGTGGGGAGGGAGAAGCACAGCAGGCACCAGAGTGGGACAGCAGCCTGGAGGAGAGAGGTCCTCATGGGCAGCACCACATATATCCCTCTGGGCCCAAGTTGGGTACAACAAGTCAAAAGAATCAGGCTCCTAATTCCCACAGCGATGGAGCAGAGACAAGGGTACCAACATCTCCTCAGTGAATTCCTGTGAATTTTCACAGGCCTCACAGGCCTTCTGACCATCCCGCAGGCATTTCACTAACTCCTTCATAGGTGAGACACTGGGTAGTGAGGGGTGGGCTGAGGTTGGACAGAGGCAGGTGGGGCCTTCCAATGAGTGGGCGTTTTTTTTTTTTGGCGGGACTGGGGTTCGAACTCAAGATCTTGCACTTGCCATGGCACTTGTGCCATGGAGCTGTCTTCCCAGCTCCGAGAGAGGATTCTGAAGCAGCACAGGGGGCAAAGTGACACCTACATGGGATATGGAGGATGAGGCCCCTGCCCACGCTGCATGAAGAGAAGGGACTCAGTTGTGAATGTAGAACTGCCCAACAGGCATCTGGGCAGGCAAAGGCTCCTGCCAGCTGCCTGTTCTGGGCCTCAGCCTTCCCCAGTGACGAAAGCAGCAGCAGGAGGTCTCTGGGAACAAAGTTTCCACACTGGAGGTGCCTACTTCTTCATGTAGTCACAGAATGCCTTGAGAGGTCAGCTTTGGATCACCAGCCAACACCATGCAGTCCCTCAGAGTCCCAGAGACAGTCCAGTCCCTAACGCAAGAGGGAAGAGGGCACATTCCTGGGACCATACACATCAGTTTTAGGATCCTGCCTCCACTGCCTTTCAGGACCCAATGGCATGAGAACACAGAGACACAAGAGGGCACTCTAACCAAACAGCAGGAGTAGAAAACAGCAGTCCCCCACTGGAGGCCAGGTTGGCATGCTGAAACACCTTTGTTTGTTCCTATGTTACCCCATGGAGCTACTCCTGGTGCTTTGGACAGCGCATGTCAATGGTATTTGCTGTCTCTGACTCCATACCCAACTGATAACTGGCCCCCATTCCAGCCCCTCTGCTTAGAGTCACCCAATGATGCCAATGGGTGGCCTTCAGGGGTTGTCTCTATTCTCTCTTCCAACCTTGCAGAGGACTCTGGTACCTCTTCCTTTGACCTGTGAGTTAGATACCTGCAGGTGCTCGAGAAGCAGAGAGACAGAGCTCGCACCTGGGCTGGCTGAGGCCCACAGAGTGCATGGCCTTCAGCAGGCCACTTTCCCTCCACATCCTCAGGACTCGATGGGACCAGGGACCACCTGCTCACACCAGGGACACAGACACAGAACCCTGAGACAGACAGCATGGCACTTGCCACAGACACCCAGATCCTGGGAGCAAACACAGAACATAGCGGGCACAGAACACGCCTACAAAACACGTCTGAAGCAAGGCGCTCTCCTCTAGCCCTGGGGTTCCCCAAGTGGTGAGTTCCAAGATGTGCAGATTGTGAGGTTTCCAAAGACAAGCACCAAAAACAAATGACCAGGGACGATGTTCAAAGTTCTCTGCAGCTGTGAGCCATGGGCCCGGCCAGTCAGCTCAGGGACTCGCATAAAAAGGTGTTGTGTGTGCCACAGGCTCTCAGCCCTGCCAGTGTCTCAGGCAGGGCCTGAGCCCTTGTAGGAAACTGGGCAAGGTGGCAGGAGATTGCCTGGCCAGGGAAGCAGTGATGCCTGTGGAACGCACACCAAAGGAAGTGGTAGTGTAGACAGAGCTGGGGGAAGAGGCAAAGAACGTGGCCCAGGAGCTGAGCAAGCGTGGTGCTGGGAAGACCAGAGCCCTCCAGGTCTTCCAAGAACACCCAGCAACACGTATCCCCTATCAGGCATTCTCAAACAGAGGTAGCCTCCAAGTGTCAAGAGGGTTGTGCACCAGGGCACCTGTGGGCAAATCCTGGCAAGAAATGCTCACAGCATCCCCACAGGCACTGCAAACTCTCATCCACAGGAGGTGGACTGGTAGCCAAGTGCGAGTCTTACCCTCCTTCGAAGATTTTGATCCTCGCCGGCTCCGCTCTCTTGGAGGCGGGAGTGTCTTCCTCCGGCTTCCCTTGCTTCTCTTCTTCCTTCTCCATGCTAGCACCCTCTTTCTGGCCTTCTGGGAGAGCCACTGACGGGAGGTGCGCCTGGCCCACCACAGGGATGAGAAAAATCATGGCTGGTTAAATTTGTATTCTCAGCTGGGGGTCCTAATGGTAACAGCTTTGCTCCTCTGATCTCTTCCTTTGAGAAACTGCTGTCAGCCACACTTGACAGATGAAGGAACAGAACCCAGAGGGGTGCTATTTGCTCCATGCTGGAACTCTGAACCAATCTTTCAGGATCACCTTCCATGAGGAGCTGGGTTTGGTCTTGGGCTTTTGTACTAGCTTGAGAACTCCTGGGAATAGGTCCTTATCTTGCACTCCTTGGCCAGCTAGGTACCCAAAATAGGGCCTCCTTTAGTGAAGGTGCTTAAAGATGTTGAACAGATAACAAATTAGTGAGACTCTGTCTTGAAAATAAAAAAGAAAGGGCTGAGAATACAGATGCAATGGAAAGACCTTAGATTCAATCCCAATGCAAACAAAAACTTTTTTGAACAAATAGTCTCTACTGTGTCTTTGGAGATGATGGGTCGAAGTGTTGAGATCAGCATGGTAAAGGTGGGAGCAGAGCACAGGTCTCCTGGGGAGCCAGACCTCAGTCTTCCTATGCTAATGCAATGGCCTGAGGGCCACAAGAGCCTCCACCCCCACCCTGAGCTGGGCCCAGAAAGGTTATGAGAGCTCTGGGCTGTTGTTCATTCTACTTTCAGAGTTCTGAATCTCAGAGATGTGGTTCTATGCTGAGGACTGGCACTGGCCCTGTGCACCCCTATATCTTCTACTATCCCAAGCACATGCTCTCTATTACCTCCAGGGCTGGAAGTGGTGGGCACACCTCATGGAGGACGCAGTGCTACTATGCTAGGGGCTGGGGCCAGTGGGGCTGAGGCAAAAGGCACCTGGCTGGGAGCCAAGAGGTCTCAGTTCCAGTACCAGGTAGGCCACTGCATATTGAGCTGCCCTTGGGTGGATTACTCTACCTCTTCAGGCTTTGGAGCATGATGGTTTAGACTATCTTAAAGGCTGATCCTAGGGCCAACCTCTGTGACCAAGTTACCTCCATGTGATTTCCTCAGAATGGGAGGTGGAAAATGAAAACCAAACAAGAATCTGGCTAGCTTGTGGCAAAAGACAGTGGGCAAAGCCTGGGTTTCTGGAGCATGCCATGTCCACTCCCATCCCGCCTGCAATCTAGTCAGTCCATGGGGTGATGAGGGCTGTCACAGGCCAAAGGGTAGCTTCTCCCTTATGACTTGCTGGGACATTTGGACCAAGCTGAGGCAGTCTATCTTGGTTTGTCCATCTTGGTCCATTGCTTGGCTGGCCAAGTGCCCTTCTGCCAAGAAATACAGTGTCAGAATTGAGTGGAGGGGCTGAGATCCACTTTGGCTTTTAATGATAATAGTAAGAATGATCAGAACTAAAAATGATCACTGAGTGTTAAAGTGTCAACCACTGTTCTGCATTCACTATGAATATCTTATGTCATTTAATTGTTTCCATTGTCTTATGAACTAAGCATTATTACTATTCCTGTTTTACAGGTGAAAAAAAGCAAGGCACAATATCATACAACTAGTAAGCAGGGTAGTGGGATTCAGTTGTGGGCAACATGGACCTGGATCTTTGCTCTAAATCTTTTTTTTGACACTGATATGACTGTTAAAATTATCCCCAAGGATAAAAGAAAGGAGCAACCAAAGGAAAAGAATATGATTGTAAAATGGAATCTTATACAAGCTTGGGTTTCTCCAGACCTCATACATAAAAAAATACTTCTGACCAAATACAGTCATGATAAGGTCATCCAGACCTGCACAAAGATGACTAGGAAAAGCTTCAAAATGCTAAGATAAACTAAAAGGACATTTTGAGAACTGACAGAAAATGGAAGCCATACAAGACAGCCATCATCTCAGCGGAATAAAGAACTTCTTAAAGCATTATCTAAAATTAGATTGTGTTGCACAGAAAATGGTGCAGTCCCCTTGCTCCCCACTGGAGCTACGCATGCAGAGGCCAGAGAAGGAGGTGCAGCTGTACAAAGGCCGCCACTTGTGGACCGTGCAGTTACACTAGTGCACTGGAGGGGTGCACTACTGGTAGGAAATAGACCTCTGAACCAAATCAAATATTCTAAGAGCTCATTTTAGGAAAGCAGCATTATAAGCAAATGTTAGCCAAATCTAATGGAGTGAAGTAACATTTTGTTGTCTTTAAATGTGCCATGTAATTTTCATAGGGAATAGAGGGAGTTTAGATCATGCAAAAGGGCTTTGGAGTAAGATGCAGCTTTGAATCCCATCTCTGCCACTGACTGTGTGGCCTTGTGCAAGTTACACAACATCTCTGAGCTTTGGTTTTCTCACTGTAAAGTGGTGATACTGTATTCTAACTTTCAAGATAATGGTGAAGATGAAAGTAAGGTTTTGCATCCGGCCTTGTACACAGTAGATGCCACCCCCAATTTAGGTAGAAATATAATTAAAACAGCACCTTAGCACAGCTAGGAAGAGACAAGGGAGAGCAAGCGAACCAGAGGATGTTATTGTAAAACTAGAAATCTTGTTTAGCGGTGTCTGTTGAGTGACAATGACACTTCTAAAACAAAACTGGAAAATAATTCATGGAGAATTTCCAGCTGAGCTAAGGATAACTCCAAGGTTCAACATTCACTCAGTGATGGCAGAGGAGAGACATGGAGGAAGATCATAATCTTGCTCACTGGCCCACAGCCTAAGCATAGTTTAGGGGATTTATACTCGATTTAGTCAAAACATTTGGTTGGGAGGCACACTAGTCAATATCTTTAAATTTGCAATTATCTCTCAAGGCTTTCTTTCTTCAAATAATTAGAAGAAGGAAACCAGACTTGTTGGAGTCAGATAGGTCTGGGTTCAAATTATTCCAGGTTTAAAAACATTTGCCATTATTCTTGATCTCTCTCAGCCTCTGGTCCTTACTTCCCCACCTATAGAATGCAGAATGTAATGTTGCCTCACAGGTGGAAGTGAGCATAGACTGGATGTGAGGCCTCATTCTGTGCCTGGCTCAGGAAGGCTGCTAACAAATAAGAGCCATTGCTACTCTACAAACGCCTGGTTAGCACAGCACATCACGGTTCAAACCTCAGATTACAGAGGTATCTTCTGTGCAATATAAGTCTTGAATAACTGAATTTTAAGCTTATTGAACTTACAAGGGACCAGTTCTTTAATAACTCCTGATATAACTAGGACTAAGTACAAGCTCTTAGTACTTAATACTACCACAGAGCACAGAAGGGCCCAGCAGGGGGTGATGTTATCCTTTATAGGTAAAGAAAGACACTGAAGATTAAATTCTATTTGCCATTCTACTCACAGACAAGAAAGGAGGAGCATTTCTGGAGTGGCTGTGTCAAATTCTAGAGTATCTGGAAATGGGAAATTATTAAATGGCACTATAGAATGGAAGCTACATATATAAGAGGATTTTAAAAAGCAGGAAAAGACTAGTCAGACAAGGGAGAGCCATATGATAATGGATAGGGTAGAAGGTTCTAGAGTTGCTATAGGCAGTCCCATCAACCATGTTTTTCAACTATCTTTTAGAGAATCACTTTTTTCCTTGCTGAGATTGTATCTTTGATTTTATATGGAAGCCCATGAGAAAGCAGAATAACTTCATAGCTAATTTTATAGAGATGCATCTATTCTAACAATGTGAGGGGCATTCTGACAAAGAAACCCAATAAATGTATTTCCTTGTAAGGTAACCAGTCATGGGTACAAGAGAGAAAATATACCCCCTCCTTTGAAGACAATGTGGCTTTAAAAGCTCACCAAGAACTTTTGACAACTGGTAGTGAGAAGACAAAGAAGGTTGAACTTACCTCTGTCATGCGGGGCTTGCGGGAACTCGATGGCACAAGCCTTCCTGTCTCAGGATGTGGAGATGTAGCCATGGTGTATGTCTCTTTGCTCACCTTCTGCTTAGACCTCAGGAGGGACAAAGCAGCTTTAGTGGAAACCCCTGGAAGGTTGGGGTTGTACAAACTTATGCACCAACCAGCGTAAACAGAGGACCTCCTATCTGCATGCTGGATGTGATTTGGCTTAATGTAGTTTAAATAGCACCAACTGACATTAGTGGTCGTGTGGAGGCTGGGGAACTGCAGTACCTTCTTTGAGTCTGTACCTTCTTGTAACTTGGTTGGTCTGGGGGACAGAGGCAGAGAGCTTGGAGGTGTCACAGGAGGGAGGTCCAGTTGTTCCTTGGAATCTTCTTTTTTCACACTCAGTGGGGGCAACCCTCTTCGGTAAGGTTTGCCAGATGGCTGAGCATATTCCTTCGAAGCTTCTGCACCTGGGGACGCCCCATGGGGCAACGTGGGGTGAGGGAGGGAAGGAATCTCCTTTGGGTCAGTTTGATCTGAGGACTGGCCAGACAGTGCTTCTGGGTCCCTCCTGCCTTGGCCCTGGCTCCCTAGGTGGGATTTCTCTGTCCTCTTCCCATCCTCCATGCTGGTCAGCACTACACTGCAAGGTTTCACCAGCTCAAGTTTGTCATCTGCCTGAGAGGCTTCTTCTTCCTTCACCCTTTTCTGCTGCTGGGTTTCCATGGTTAGTTCAAGGCTGCCAGCTGGTGAAAGGACTCGCTTGCTTCCTCCTGCAGTTGATGAGCTTCCCTCTAAGCTTGAGACACCCTCTGATGACAGAGACATTCCTTTCCTTTCAGGCAATGTCATAGGCACTCTCAGGTATGGAGTCTGGAAACCTCTGCTTTGTTCTTCACTTAATCCAGATGGTCCAGGCCCAGCTTCATACACATCTGCTCCACAAACAGTCAACCCCTTAGATGGGGGCTCCTCACTCTTGGAAAGAGATGCACTGAATGAACTGCTTTGGGACTGTGTGACCAAGATCTGAGAAAGGGTGGTGTACATTGCACTCCCGTAAGATGGCATGTTGGTCTGAATTCGAACTGGAACAACTAGAGATTGCACGGTGTCTGGACATGCGGGCAGGGTCAGCAGAGGGGCTGATGTTGATGCTGAGGAGCTGGCTGGAGGAGCTGTGGGGGGCAGCTGAATGTTGGTGCTGTGCCCTGTGCTGCAGGAGGGGCCAGGAGATCCTGTTGCCAGTGGGGCCAGGCTGGTTTTGACTGGGGACAGAGGGCTTTCCACATCGCTAGGGAGCTGCAGTGCGAACTGGGATTGTAGAGGCAGGAAGAAGCCAGGTGAGAGTGCTGAAGAGGCAGGATATGGCACAGGGAGAAAGGAAGGAGGCTGTCGGAAGGGGATGTTGGATGGGTGAGGCAGCAGCTGCGGAAGAGGAAGCTGGCCTGGGTGCAGAACAGTGGGTTGGAGAGGAAATGGGGGGGCCTGGAATAAGGAGGGAAGGAGTGGGGGCATGGAGTATGGGGAGGAGAGGAGGCCACACATGGACTGTGTAGAGAAGAACTCTGAAGACTGTCCTGGCTCATGCTGCAAGAGGTGCTGGAAAGAGAAGAGAGAAACAGGTGGGGGCAGATATGGTTTGTCCTGCAGGGGTAGCTGGGTGACAGGGTGTTGGAACACTTGCAGAGCTTCCGTGTAGGGTGGAGTGGACCCCAGTGGGGGCCTGTCTTGCACCTGGCTCTTGCCTCCTGGGTGCCCACTGTGCAAGGTGGCTGCTGAAGAGATCTTGGGCAATAAGCTTTTGGTGGAAGGTTTGCTGGATGAGGGCTGTAGTTCCTCGGTGTCCTGTCTTCCCTTGGGGGTGGCCTCTGGCTCAGTTTCTGGTGGCCTGCTCAGAGAGGCCTGTCTCACCAAAAAGCATTTTCTTCTCTCTGGCAGGGCCACTGGGGCTGGGGGCACTGCTGGGGCTGGGGCAGAAGGGCCTGCCAGGGACAAGCTGCCATAGTCGAAGGATTTGCTGCGTGTCTCGGTCATGTGGGCTGAATGGGAAACGTTGGGGCTCTGCTCTGAGGCTGACCTCCGCATCTCCCGAGCATGCGGATGGTGGCTGGGGACAGTCAGCATGTGGGTGCCCAGGGGCTTGGGGCGTGTGTCTGACATGGGCCCACTGGCCTCCACTTTCCCATGCTCATCCCTGTCGAATGAGGCTGAGCGGCTGGACCCACTTAGAGAGATGCTGCTTTCCTGGCTGGGGCTACGAGACAGAGGCACGGATGACTCGAAGCTGGACTCCCCTGAGGACTGGGCCATCTCTGCCAGGCGCAGCCTCTTCTTCTTGGGTGGCAGCTTCTCAGCAGGCAGTTGGGCAAGTGTCTGGCTGCGCTGAGGCCACTGGAACTCCTCTGTCTTCTCCGGTTCCTTCGGGGGTGGCTCAGGCTCTGTGTCAGGACGATCAGGCTCCTCAGTCACAAGGATCTCAGGGACCTGGATGTTGGGCTGGCGGACCAACCTGGGCTGCAGGGAGTGAGCTGAGCGTCCTTGTGGGGCAGATGGTGGGGATGAAAACTGGGCCAGAGTCTTGTCCTCGCCTTCCAGGCCACTGGGCTGCTCAAGAGGGTCAGGTTTCTCAAAGGAGCTGGTGTGCTGGATGACAGAGATTTCCTTGGCTGTTGTTCTCTTTTCCTTCCCCGGCTCTGCCCCAGGCCCTGGCTTGGGGGTCTTTGGCTGGAAGCCCGTGGGTCCCTCCAGAGAGGGCACTGATTTACCTGGTTCTGCTGGTGACTTGGTGGACTCCAGGAGAAGGTTCCGAGCAGGGTCAGATGGCCCAGGGCTGCCAAACTGACTTTTTGTTGACTCAAAAGCAGGTGGCTCTTCCTCGTCCCCCAGGCTCTTCTCTTTCCTTCTTTTTCTCAGTGGTGTGAGCTCCAGGGTGGTCCCCAGTTTGTAATGCATCATCTGGGACCACGGTTCATGCTCCGCCTGGCTCTTATCAGCCTCAGGAGTTGCCTGGGCACCTGCAGAGAGGGGCTTTGCAATCTGGAGCTCTGAGCAGTAGTACTTTTTATGCGCTTCATAATTATCCCTTTTCTTGTACCGAGCACCACAGATGGTACATTCATAGATCACCCCTTTCGTTTTCAGCCCTTTCTTGGTCTTCTTGGTGAGCTCACTTTCCTTGGACTCTGCCTCATCGGAGGGCTTGGGGGCTGTATCTTTGCTACTTGGTCCAGGTTCCTCAGCACTGTACTCTCCTCCCAAAGGCAGTTCAATGGCTGGCTGGCGCTTCAGCATCCGGGGGTGGGAGGTAAACACTGGACTGCTGCGGCTAGGGGCCTCGGATTCGGGGACGTGGTCATCAAAAGAGTAGCTACCGCGGAAGGCGTGGTGTGGGGTGCTGATGGTGCAGGTGGCAGAAGGCATTGAGTGACTCCTCAGGAGAGGCACAGGGGGCGTGGTGCTGGGGGCATGCTGGAGACTCAGCAGTGATTGTTCTGGCTTTGTCTTCTCACCATGGGATGACAGGGGCTCCCGGTAGAGGCTGGATTTGGGGGACTCCATGCTGCTGCGCCTGGTCAGAGAGCTCCTCCTTGGCTTCACACTGTCGATTTCGCTGGTGTCCACCACGGCCTCATTGATGGTGATGAGCTTTGTGATGTGCTCGATCACCTGTGTCCGGGGTACAGACAAAGGCACCAGGCTGGGCTTGTCTTCAGTGGTCAGGGGCAGGAGTGGCTGGGTGGAAGTGGCCGTCAGCATGGTGGTCCGCTGCCCAATCCGCCCGCACTTGCCAAAGATGATCTCGGCGTAGGACTTAGCGTTGGTGTTTGGGGGGCTGACTTGCTGCTCAGCGCTCTCAGAGCGCGAGAAATACCCAGACTCAGTGCTGCCTTTGCTGCCTGGGCTCAGAAATGCCTGCTCATCGATCACCTTCTTCCGTTCACTTAGACGGAGGGCCAGCTTCTGCTTGATGGTGTGGGTGTCTTCAGGTTTATGGCTCAGAGGATGCTCAGATGAGGGTTCTGCAAATGGAGTGGGGTCCTCGAGTGAGGGTGCAGTGCTGGGCTGCGACAGGGAACAATGTTCCTGGCTGGAGCCATGGCTCGCTGAGCTGTATGCACCGCTGGAAAGAAGGGGGTGCTTAGGTCTTGGAGAGAGCTCTGCAGTGGGACCAGATGTGGAGCTGGTTTCCTCTTCAGACTCTGTGCTTTCTCCCTCAGTGGGCTCCTCAAACTCCTCCCCAGGGATCCTCTCCATTTCTAGCCCTTGGGGATACATCTCAGCACCCACTCCTGAGGCCAGGCCAGCTTTGATACGGTGGGCATGGGACTTCCTGTGCTTGTAGAGGTTGCTCTTGGTCTTGAAGGAGAAGCCACAGGGGCCGCAGGGGTAGGGCCTCTCACCAGTGTGGGAGCGGATGTGCTTCTGGAGCACACTGGGCTTGGCACAGGGCCGGCTGCAATACTGGCAGATATACTTGCCTGGCTTCTGGGGTTTCCGTTCTTTCTTGTGTGACTCTTCTGTAGGCTTTAAGGAGACCTGTGAGGGGCGGGGCATAAAGACCTTGGGGATGCCAGGCATGTCCTCAGGAGGAAGGATGGAGGTGTGGGAAGGAAGGAGCTGGCTCTGCGGGTGGAGCCCAGGGGCCACAAAGGAGGCTGAGGGTCCAGGTCTCATGGGATCAACCAGCTGCCACGTAGATGTGGCTCCCTCCAGGAGATGCTCAGGTTTGCCGGGTGACATGAATGCTGGTGTCAGAGGGTGCTGTGGAAGCTGCGAGATGTGGACAGAGGCTTCAATGGGAGGCCTCTTGGGGGGCTTCTGCTGCTGGGCTGTTTTCTCCTGAGAGCCTTCCCTAAGAACAGATGAGGGTCCTGGGAAAGGCTGTGGGGCTAGGAGCTCCTGGGGGATGCTCTCCTGGGTGGCAGCTGCACTGCTGCCTGGGTAGGGGACGTTGGAAGAAACACTGGTCTGAATGGCCTCGCCTTTGGTCAGCCGCTTCCGGGGACTTCCCTCTGCCTTCTTGTTTCCCTTGACACTTTGTTCAGGATCCATGACCTTTGCAATGACTTCAGATGCTACTCAGGGCGCTTTGGGGAAGGCTGCATTTACAAATGATCCTTGTGTCCCAGGGATGTGTCCAGCTTTGGCCACATCAGTCAGGAGCTCCCAAGACGGCTTTGGGAGTTTTTTGCAAGTGTCACTGGCTGCAAGTAGACTCAGAGCAGGTCGTCAGAGCTTAAGCTATTCATATTGGTGGGGCACGGCCCTCTACTCTGCAGACAGAAGGCACACCAGCATTTCCTGCTGGGATGTCTGCCGTGCAAATGTCATGGAGGAAGTCAGTATTGCCATTGTACTGTTTCAGTTGGCAGTGGCAAGTGGCCCCCACGAGTCCCCTGTGTGCTATGCGAAAGGCTGAAAGTTGGAGACCTCTGTGTCCATGGCCCGGTCATCCCTGGTTCTTGCCCAGGAGATATTATACTGGTTCCAGGGGTAGCTTGGTTCCAGCCTCTTCTCCGTGGTCCTGCGTTGGAGATCAATGGCCTCAGAGGAGAAATCACGCTCTTCTATGAGGCAAAAGGTGCACATACAGAAATACACACGGGGGAGAACAGAGAGTTACTGTGACACATCCAGAGTTTGGGAAGCTCCTACTCAACGTTAAAACCACTGAGACCTCTAAAAGGTTACCCAGAGAAACCCAATCAGACCCACTTTCCCTAGCTGTATTGACCAAGTGCTGCCCACCTATCCCTCATCAGCTCCGCATCAAAAGTCCATGTGCTTCTGACTCTTGGCTGATTGGGAGTTGGTGGCAGGCAGGCAGGCTCTGGGAACTGCAGGACTATGAGGTGAAGGCTTGGGATCCCCCCCTCACTGTGTGATCCATTCCAAGTGACCTGGGCCCTGCAAGCCTCTGCTGCCAAAAGTATAAACCTGGTAACAGCAACTCATGCAGCATGGAGCGACGAGAGGGTCTAGCGAGAGAGCACTGTAGGATGGACGGCGGAAGTACTGGGCTGATGCCAGGAAGTGCTCGTGGTCAGTCAGGGGGCTTTCCCCAAGCACAGACTCTGCCTTTGTGGCCCTGGATCTGAAATGTGTCCACTGGGGAACCTCACTTACCATTTTTTACCTGCTGCAAGCTCACTTCCCACCCCACCCTTTTGCTTTCAAGGCGAAGTTGTAAGCTCCTGCCATAGCCCATGGAAACGCATACTCTAAGATAGGCATGACTATCTGATTGATTCTAACAAGCTTCAGGAAGATTTCTGTAAGGTTTCTCAGCTGTATACCATTTTGTGTGTATGTGTGTGTGTGTGTGTGTGTGTGTGTGTTTGGGGGGGTGGTTGTCTAGCCAGTGCCAGTGCCCAGGGGTGGCCCTGGAAGTAGCTTATACTGGGGTCCATTCCAAATGGAGGGATATAACGACAATGCTGCTCTGAGTGGAACCCCAAGTATGTGCATTCTTCCAGAGCCAGCCTGAAGTCAGAGTCTAGCCTTCCTGGGTTCCAAGGGATCCTCAGGGACTCGACACCAGGATATGATCAGAATTTCAAAGCTGGAGGTCACTGTGACTCCGTATCTTCCATCTATCTCACTTGCCAACATCAAGGACACAGGACAATGGCCTACCTAAGACCCCAGGTTTTAAGGAGGCAGTGCCAGCCTCTGAACACAGGCCTCCACAGTAGGGTTTGTTCTTCAGTCCCTACTTGGGTATCTGCTTCCTGGGCAAAGCGCTGGGTGAGTGGCCAGTGCTTCTGCTCTTCCTCTGTACCCATGTCCTGCCCTGGCACCCTGACTCTGGGCTCCCTTGCTGCCCTCACCCCACTTTCCAACAGGAGTTTGCTGGCACACTCTTGCCGAGTTTGCCCACCGCACTTTAGAGCACGCTCAGAAGATGAGTGAGTCTGCAAGACTCAAATCGTTGTCTCAAATAGAGGACCTCAGACCCGTGATGTGCAGTGGGGGAGCAGAGGATTCAGTCTAGCTAAAAATTAGATATGCTGACTCCTGTGTTGTTTTTGTTTCTACCAAGAGTTAGAACTCTAGCAACATCATATTTATGGAAGGATGACAACTTATAAATATCAGAAAATTATAAATAAGAGTAACAAATCATAACAAAGCAAATGTGAACTTGACAGGAAGTTAAGATACAAACAACACTACAATACCAATGTGCCTAAAATACTTCTGTAGTTCAGCCACACTGCAAGGTTCCTCAGCTTCATACTAGGAGATGTGGTCCACTGTAGAGTAATACAGCCAGGAAGGAATGAAGCTCCTTGAAGGGGAGGGAATGATGCAGGGAGAATCTACATCTTCAACAGCATCCCATTAGCAAATGTGCTGATTGATTTTCGTCAAAGGAAGACCACAACTCAGAAAAAGCTATTCTTTAAGCAGTCAAGTCCTTCTTTTGTCTTAGACAAAGGAGGCACCTGCCCAACACAAGTCAAGTGTGGAGAAGGCAGGGAAACCTCAGGGTACCACATCACAGTCAACAGTGTAGCTATATACTGTATCAGCCAAACCAGGACACTACTGAGGTGAAAGGGGACCTACCAGTAATTATGAAGAAAGTACAGGAATCAACTTAACCTGTCATGGGCAAACTAGGTCAGATGCTTTCCCTGGATATCTTGTGACAGAAACCAGACAGAGGTGCTAACTGCCTCTGGGCATCTGGTAGCAACCTTTGCTATGGGGACTGAAATTGTACTGTGGATTCCTAGAAGTAACTGTCCAGTCCCCATCCTGAGGACCATCTAAATCCAGCCCAGTTGAGCACTGTGTATGTGGCAAGCAAGAGAGCTGACTCTGGGCTGGGCTGGGCCTCTGGGCTTGGCTGCACCTGCATGTAGAAGGTGCAGAGAGATTGTTGGGTGCTGTGTGTGAGTAACAAAGGGTGACTGTATTACTGTTTGTATTGACTTTCTTAGGAAAGCCTTTCAAAGCACCCTCAAGCACTAGCTCATGGTAAGCGTGGCTTCTCCTGCTGGAGAGACGGTCCCTGTGGCATGACTTAGTGGTGAGATGGTCAGAGAAGAGCCAGCTGGCCAAGGAGGACTCTGCATTGTAGTTTTGAGGTTCTCCCTTTGCAGAGCCACAAGTATCCCAGGGCCAGGTGGGAAACGCCTAGAGGCAGGGGCTTAGAGCAATTCCCAGAACCAGGCAGGAGGAGTAGGGTGCAAGGGGGAGATGCTCAGTGACTGTTGTGTCACCAGGCCCTGAATTGCCTGCCCAGGGTTGGTGTCTACCCTATACCTCTGAGCTGGGCCTGGCACTCCTCCAGTGGAGGAGCCACACGACCATCAGCATTGTCAGCCACCAAAGCACAGAGGTCTGTGATCCTGAGGCCAGTCTTTTGTTCTGCAGACACGTGGCTGCTGATGTACAGCTTACCCCCAGGACCAGTGCTTTGTGTGACCCTGCTCTGCCGTGGTAGCCTGATGGGTGGGAGGTACTTGATAAAAAGGGCCCCAGGAGGGGACAACTGGTCCCATGGAGGTGGGTGCTAAAGAATCAGGGGAACCTAAGACCTCAGCCTCAGACAATATCAGGATTGTGGTGCAGCACAAATAGGTGTTGATTAGTTTCAAGTCCTTCCAGAGGATTATACTAGCTAATGGAACCACACCACTAAGAATATGGCTCTTTCTTACTTTCTATGGTTCTAAGGTTATGTATTTTAATAGAAGCCCAAAGTGACAGAAAAATTTCCCTCCAAGGAATTAGTGAGGGTACCTATAATCATCACCAGAAAAATGAAATCAAAACTTCGGGATTTCCCTTTTAGGTCACAGGGACCTGAAACCCAAACCTTTAGAGAAAGGACAAATGTCCTTTGCTGGTGGTTGTAGAATGGCCACAGGGACCTTACTGCCTGTCACTGGGGCCAGAATCCAGTGCTTGACAACTCTAGTCAGCAACCAGCTTACAAGGAGAATTTGAGCTTTACCACCCACTAGTTAATATATATCAGGCTATGTAGCTTTCCTTTCTAGAAGCTTCCATAGGTCTAGTCATTGGAACAGCCCAACAAGGAAGAGAGCAGGGCTTGCCAGGGCTAAAGGCACACAAGCCTGGGCATTCTGGCAAGTGATGGAGGAGCCAACAGGCTCAAGGTGAGGTGGCCTGAAGACAAAGGCTTGAAGCACCTTCACATCCATGGGTTGGAGCACATGGTCAGTGTCCATGGTGGATATTCTTTCCCTGGGGAGATGGGAGTTGGGCCCTATCAGGTGGGCAGTGCCACCAGTCCTGACAGGAGGCCAGCTGGAATGTGCCTTAGCCTCTGGCTAAAGCATGGGCCATGAGCCAAGTGAGTCAAGGGTGAGGTGAGATGGAAACAAAGGCTGCTGGGTGAGAGGTACCACCCATACAGGGCACAGAAGGCTGAATGAGGAGGCGACAGAGCTCTGGCACCCAGGGTCCGGGTGGGAGCCCCATGCTGTTTGTGATTCTGCACACTGAGAGGTACTTCCACACCTTCCTTCCCGTGCCCCAACTCTGAAGGCTCAACTATGCCAAGCAGAGCCTCTAACACAGCTGTGGTCATGACCAACCCTCAGGGAGTGGGAGAAGCACAACTCTGCCCTGATGGGGTGGGCAGGGGCAGGTTGCTGGGCTGGACCAGGCTTGTGGGGATACTAGCCTTGCCCACATTTTGGCATGGATTTATTCAAGGAAAACAGATTCAACCCAGGCTCCCAGGGTCTACGCTGGAAGGAAAAAAATTCGCTTTGATGACAGTAAGCCGAATAGCATTGCTTCCCTGAGAGGCTTGGATGTCTTAGTTTGGTTGAGCGCGGCCTGTATCCTAGGGAGTTCATCACTATCCTCCTGGCACAGCAGTGGCCAGAGCTTATTTCTGCATTCCCACCAAGATGCCTGATACAGTAAAATATAAAAATATTTTTAAAACTCTAAAATGAGAATCTACCATATGCCCATGTTAGCGTACTGTTTCTCACATTTGCCCTTGTTTTATAAACATGGTCCTGAAGTTTATTGTTGCAGATCAGACAGGAAGAGCAAAGGAAAACTTGAACTGAAGTGCAGGCCATGCCTAGGAAACCCAATGGGCCCTGCTCTTGGTCAGGGAAGTCCAGGTGGAGTCTCTTCCTCCCTGGCCTCCTAGGTCCTCCAGAAAATCCTCCCTGGCTGTGGCTACCTGCACTTGGCACTCAGCATGTTTCGTGTGTGCACCTTAGCATCCTGTGGGACCAGGCTAACGGCTGTTGCTTGGATCAGGAATATTCCCCAAAGGTCCATGCGTCACAAGTCTGGTCTCTGCTTGGAGCCATAGAATGGTAGTGGAGACTTAAGGAGGTAGGTTAATGGGAAGTCTTCATCTTTGGGTGTGCCCTCACATCGTGGGCCTTTGGTCTCTTCTATTCTCCTTTTTCTTGGTGCTGGGGATCAAACTTGGGACTTATGCTTCCCAGGCATTGCTTATGCTGCTGAGTTGTATCCTTGGTCCTATTTCCCACTTTTTTTTCTGTTTCCTGGCCACCCTGAGGTGAGCTCTTTGCGCCATTACCCATTCTTGCCATGATGTACTGTCTTCTTATAGACCCAAATGCAAAGAGGCCAACTTATTATGGACTACCTCCATAAACTGCAAACCAAAAGAAACGCTCCCTCTTTTCAAAATTGATTATCTTATTGTAGTGACATAATCTGACTTATTCATTAACTTTAAGGCTGAGCTTTGTGAAAAACAATGAACAGTGGATTACATGCTGTCTGTGTGTGTGTGTGTGTGTGTGTGTGTGTGTGTGGTGATCTTAAATAATTCCCTTGGATAACTGATTCCTGTGCGCTCCCTCTCCTTTGCACTTCCCACCCAACCCTAAGGGTTTAGGACTTCTGCACGTTGGTTAAAAAGCACCTTCTTCATAAAAGAGCAGCCTTGGCAATCCTGAGTAGGCTATACCTGGCTAGTGTTTGTCTTGTTAGAGTGACCAAGCATCAATGTGGAACTTACATCACTAGAGAGGACACTATCTCTGGTGATATCCCCGTGTGAAGCAGGGACACATTTCAGGTGGAGACTGAGCAACAGCACAGTTGGAATTCTACTCTGCCAGGCTTGCAAAGGCCCAGGCTTGCCTCTGCTTACTCATGGCTGTGATAACTCAGGTGAGGGCAGTGTCAGCCAAGGCTCTGTATCTGGACTCGACAACTGGATACTTACTGTGCATCAGAGCCTTTCCTAGTGGCTTGAATGGGCCAGCTCACATGTTCCTCACAATAATCCTGCCAGGCAGGGACCATTATCATTCTCCCTGCATAGATGAGGAAACTGAGGCATGAAATCCCAGCAATGCTAGTAGCAGAGCCAAAACCTGAACCTGGGCCATCAGCTGACATACACAGGGGAGGGCCATCTGCAAAGCACCTACAGCTCTGCAAGGCTTACAGACAGAAGACTGAAACAAAGCCCTAGCATGTGGGTAACTGAACACTGTTCATAGCAAGCTTGCCTTCTCATCATCAGGTTGGCTGCATTGGGAACATTTTCTTTCTTTCATCTGGAAAAATATCCATGGTGTTGCTCCTATCAAGATCAGAAATGTACTGAGCTTAGCACTGGCCATCTCACCTCAACCAGGGCCTGGTGTGAAGCCCAGGCACTTGTGGCCAACTTGTCTACTAAGTTATCTACCGCCGCATATCTGGTTATCTATTTACATGACTTTTCATCTATTTTTATCCATTTCTGATCATCTTCTGGACACTGTGAGAATGCAGTAGGATCTGTGAACTGCACTCAACCCATTTATCTTCAGTGGTCCAGGAAATTCTTATGGGTGAGAGAGCCCGAGGAAGAACAAAGCCAGAGAGGAGAGCTGGGCAGGTCAGGGACCTGGCTTCAGGCCATCTGTGTTCTGCCTGTACCTCACCAATGCTATCCAAGAAAGATGTGGATTCCACAGGACCTCTTGCTTGCCATCTTCCTGCAGGCTGCTGGCTATTCCTTTGATGCCATTTTGTTTCCATATAAGAGATGGTGATTCAAAAGACCCACCTGCCTGCAGCCTTCCTAGGTAATGAAGGCTCTCCTTTCTACTATGAAGGACAATTTAAGAACACATTACGACACTGCTCTGCTCACAAACATTAGGATGGCTACCATCAAAGCAGAACTCCTTTGGTATATTGTCAACATCAAGGTAAATAGACACAATTATATGGAAAATGATCCAAAATAATGTAACATTTAATGCTAAATATATATCCACCCCTTGACCCAGAAATTCTACTCCTAACAATATATGCTACAGAAATACATGTTTGTCTGCCAAAAAACACTAACAATAATGTTGATTGTAGCTTTATCTATAATAGCAAAAGAGTGGAAACCACCCAAGTGCTGATAAAAAATATGATGGCTAAACAAATTGCAGGATGAGCATTTAAGAATTATTACACAGTAATAAAAAACAAAGTGCTGCTGTAGACAAAAACTATGAGTGTTAAGATAACAGGCAAGGAATTCAAACACAACAGACACCATGATATATGATGCCACTTAGTTTAAGCACAGGTACAATTTATTTTATGGTCTTAGAAGCCAGAATAGCTGGTAACTTGGGTGGGGCAGATGGTTGTTTACTAGGAAGTATCTCTCTGAGGCGATAGAAATGTTCTACATCTTCGTAGTTACATATATATTACATATGTGCATATAATTTGTACAGTAATACACTGGTTCATGAATGTTTTTGTTCATAAACAATTCAGTTCTCAAATGGAACCAGTTGACAAAATTTTTCTTCTGTTCACAAACTCTACATTGGGTGACAAGCACAGTTGTGACTGTGCTTCCCCACATCCACACAAATGCAACCATCTTCCTCAAAATCACAGAACAAGTTCGTGAACTGAGGCATCACTGCACATGTGTATATGTACACAGAACCATGCATATATGTGTATACACACACATATGTATACACACTCCTAGGTACACACTTATGTTTTGTTACACCATTGCATGTATGTTATACCTCAATCTTTCAAAAGTCATGAACTTTTCTCTTGAAAACTACAAAATTTGTTGTGAAAAAGACAAAACCCAAGTCAGACATTAGGATGTGGTAGCTGCTGCGACAGAAGTAGGATGACAGGGGCTGCCTTCTGCGGCTGTTGGCAGCTGCTCCAGGGAAGCTTTATGAACAGGTACCCTGAGCTCAGGAGGATGAATGGCTTCACACCAAGTGGAGAGGGGGCTAGTACAAAGAAAACAGGAAGATGGTGGGGCGCAGAGAGATGAGAGAAGGCAAACAGCTCAGTGCGGTTGGAGGGTCAGGCTCAGGAATGGAGGTGAGGCTGAGGACATGAATCAAAAGGGCCTTCAGATCTCTGGATTTAAATGGGATCCCCACAAATGCTTGCTGGGTGAATGAACAGGTCTTCTCATTGCCAAGATAGATCCACTCTCCAGGTGTGCTTGATTGAATGGCAGCAAGTAAGTGATGAGGTATTGGGCTTCCCTGAAAATAAGACCATGCTGGAAAACAGTCAGGCTGGAATACTTAAGACCAAACATGCCAGCCACGACCCACTTGCTCTGGCCTTATCTGCCTTAAAGAGGAGCCAGTCAAGCCAGGCGTGGTGGCGCACGACTGTAATCCCAGCACTTGGGAGGCTTAGGCAGCAGGATCAGTGCAAGTTCGAGATCAGCCTGGGCCACAAAAGTGAGCTCAAGGCCATCCTGAACTACACAGTCAGACCCTGCCTCAAAAAGGCAAAAAAAAAAAAAAAGAGGAGCCAGTTAGCAAGGAAATAGCAATGGAGAGTGAGGCAAGGACAGGCTGGCATTTTTGTCTCCAGTTTTCAAACCTGATCATTTTCCAGCTAGGATGGATGGATGGATGGATGGATTGATTGATTGATTGATTTCCATTTATGTATTTGGTACAGGGTCTCACCACACAGCCCCAGTTCTGGGATTACAGGTGTGCACCATCATGCCCTCACTCAGTCACTGGCTCAGCCCCTGGGCAGGGATCAGCATGGCATGTGGGCCTGGGGATTGAATAGGTTTTATTTTTGAGGAAAAGAGGAGTGCAGTACTCATGTGGTCAGTCATGAAGTCTCTTTTTTCTAAAATTGTTAATTTCCCAAAGAGCTGATGTTTTCCAAGCTCTGAATTCCAAAACACTCTGAGTGGCAACTGAGCCTCTGTTATACTCAGGGAATGTCTGCATTTACCTTTTGCCCAATTTGAATTCACTCTGTCCTACAAGTACATATTCACACTTATTTGCTGGTTCTGGAAATTGTAGAATCACCTTCAAGTAATAAATATAATTTGCTATTTTCTGGTCTGTAAGCTTGAGATATTGTCTATTCATACCTTGCTATGAACAATAAAACCTGTGTATTTTCCTTCTTTCCATCCTTGTCTCTTGTTCACCTCCAGACTTCTGTTAGCTATACATCACTACTTCTCTGCCACCAAGTATTATAACATTCACACTTTAAAAAAAATTTGTGTATTTGGTACAGGGTCTTGCTATGCAGCTGAGACTTACAGTGATCTGACTGTTTCAGCCTCCCTGGTGCTAGGATTACAGGCCTGTGTCCCCATTGTGTATTTCAGTGTAGCTACTAGATTTTCCTCAGAAATCATGTATTAAATTTTCTATAATTATTCCCTGTTCTCTGATTATTCCATCTTCATAGAAACCTGTTCTTTTCTATGAAATGGAGTAACCAGGGCTGGGGAGGTAGCTTCATGGCATAGCACCTGTCTGGCAAGCACAAGGCCCTGTGTTTGATTCTGGTACCACAATAAATAAATAAAGAAAGGAAAGAATGGAGAAATGGAGCAATCAATTAATTATTTTTAAATCTTATATATTTATTTATTTGGTACAGGGTCTCCCCACATAGCTTGGACTCATAGTGATTCTCCTGTCTCAGCCTCCCCAGCACTGGGATTACAGGTGTGCACCACCACACGTGGTTTCAGTGGCCAGCACAGCACACCTAGGGTTCCCCCAGCACAGCATGTGGTACTGGGGATCAAACCCTGGTCCTTATACTTGCCAGGCAGGTGCTTAGACTGCCGAGCTATCTCCCCAGCCCTCTATCAATTATTTCCAATAGCTGGAAGGCCCTTTTATGTTCTGTTCTCTTCTTCTTCTTCTCCTTCTCCTTCTCCTTCTCCTTCTCCTTCTCCTTCTTCTTCTTGTCTTTTTGAGACAGGGTCTCACTATGTAGTTCAGGCTGGCCTTGAGCTCACTTTTGTAGCCCAGGCTGGTCTCGAACTCACACTGATCCCCCTGCTTCAGCCTCCCAAGTGCTGGGATTATAGGTGTGTGCCACCATGCCCGGCTCAATTATTGATGATAATTTATTTCAGAATTTTCTAAGTTTGTACTCTGTTTCACTTGGAGTGAGCTCTTTCTCTTCTTCCATTTCAACTTCTTCTTTCCTACTATTGGCTTTCCCCTGTTGCTTGCTGATTCTGGTTATCCGCACATAGCTATGGCTGAGGGATTATGGTGTAAACTAGTATTTGTGTGAGCCTATAGGTTTAAGCTCCTACAAAAAATGAACTTAAACAAGCCAGAAATTATTATTGTCTCACGTAATAGTCTGGGTGTAAGTGGCCCAGGCTAATGTGGTAATGTCCCATGGTGGCATCTTTGGTCCTGTTCTTGTCACCCACAGAACATGACTCCCACTTTCCACCATCATGCCCACAAAGAACAATAGCCCAAGACTAGGAGTCAGTCCTGTTATTTCAGCTCACACTAGCACATGACTGCATCTAGCTAGGACGGCTAAGAAACGTGGTTTCTTGCTGGGGGGCCATAAACCCTGCTAACACTTCCATCAGCAGAGAAGAACATAAAAGGATAGCAGTGAAGCAGCCAACTCTGTCAGAAGTCCTGTGAGATGTCTGTTCTGGTTCCCTGACAGGTTCTGCCCAGAATGGATCGAGGTTATCTGTAAAGATGCATGGGACGGAACATCTCTTGGTATGCATGGGAAGTCAGCAGAGGAGTGCTCGCCATTGCCTAAAGGTGTTCTCCACAGGGGCTTGATGGTGTTCTTCATAGGCCCAGAGCTGCCAACGTTCCCCTGCTCTCTCTTTGCCCCACACGGAGTCTATCGGAGATGGATGGAATCCCTGCAGCCTCTTTCAGCCCTGGCCCTGTGACGTTGCTGAGAAAACATGTTCTGGGCTTGGGCTGTCCCTGCCTGTCCATCTCTTCCTGTAGAAAGCAAAGAGGGGGTCAGACTGCACTTGCTCTTCTGAAGAAGTCTTCAGGGAAGAGTCTTGGCAGCTGGGCCTGCTCTTCACTTTGTTACCCTCGGTGTGAACTATGCTTAGATCTTCTGGGGCAAAAATCACTCAGACTCCTGGGGCCTGGCCGTAGTCTGAGCTGATCCTGTCAGTACAACCTCAGGGGCTTCCTAGCTTCCCAAGATTTATGAGCATTTCTGGTCCATGGATGGCTTCCTATCTTGTTTTGCAGAGCTATTATAATGTCATTTTTCTAAGAATGCCTTTCTCTGTTATCATAATGACTCCTAAAGATGAGATGGAGGCAGATACTTGCGCCCCAGCTGTGCAGAAATCACACTTCTGACTGAGAGGCTGATGCCCTTTCCAGAATTCTAACACCAGAAGGGAGGATAGCTCCTTCCAACTGAGGGGCACAATCTCTGGGCTCTATAGTGTCTGCCCCATGGAGAATGCTTCTGGCACCCTAAATCAGGGCAAGTGCATGCTGATGAGCCAACCTGCAGCACTCCGCCAGCCCCAGGAGCTGAGAGCCAGCACAATGTGTACACGGAGTGTACCGGACAAAGGGGTCCCCTCTACCCTACTAGAGGTTGCCCAAGAAACAAGTCTGACCCAGAACGACTCCCCTTCTTAAGACCTTTTGCTCTCCACTAATTAAGGTCCCACAAGCGTGGCCCCCAAGATCCCTTTTACAGACCCCCACTATATCTCTAGTTGCCCTCCCCCATCCTCCCTCCCAGTCTGTGAGTTGCAGAATTCTCAGAACACAAGCCTTTCCTATTACCATCTAAATGCCATTTACCTCCTCAGTGTGCGCTTTACTCCTTAGTGTCCTTAAGACTCACATGTGGCAGTTAATCTTGTATATTAATTTGATTAGGCTAGGGGCCCAGATATTTGATCAAACATTGTTCTAGAAGTTTCTGCAAAGGTGCATTTTTGGATGAGATAAACATTTAAATCTTCAGACTTTGCATAAACTAAATACCTTCTGCAGTAAAAGTGAATCGCATGCAATTAGTGGACAGCCCTATATTAGTGAAAACTAGGCTTTCCAGAAAAGAAATCAAATCTGCCAGCAGCCTGTCTCTGGATTCTGCAGTTTGACCTGGTTCTCCACCTATGGTTCACTCTGAAGACCTGTCAGCTTCCACAATTGTTTGATTTTATAAAGACAGCTCCCCATACCTGGGATTGTCTTGAGATTCTGTGTGCTTTAAGTACTCAGCACAGTGCTTGGTGCATAGTCAGTGCTCAGTGATGTCAGCACTATAGGTCATTTAAATCACCAATGTCTTTGTCAGTATCCACAATGGAATGTGTGTGTGTGTGTGTGTGTGTGTGTGTGTGTGTGTGTATGTGTAGAGAGAGAGAGAGAGAGAGAGACAGAGACAGAGACAGAGACAGAGACAGAGAGAGACAGAGATGTATTGGTTTTCTTTCACTGAGAACCTTAACACCCCCCAGACAGACACCAAGTACTCCAGTTGGCCCAGGCCCCTCTGCTCTGTCCCTGGGCACACTGCTCCCCCTGCAGGCTTCACATTGTGTTGCAGCTTTTTTTTGTTTTTGTGGGACCAGGGTTCGCACTGATGGCTTTGCACCTGTCAGGCAGGCACTTGTGCCACGGAGCCATCTCCCCAGCCCCCTGTGTTGTAACTTTTTGGTAAAAGGTTTTTCTCCTCTTAAGGGGACAGAGTTCTTTCGTGAATATGTGCCTGTCTCATTCACCTCACAGCCGCTGTCATACAGTAATAATTAGTGTCTATCGAGGTAGTTGATTTCGTGACAGTGGAGGACTGAGCTGGTGGCTGAGGAGAGTCATTCTGGGTAGAAGGAGGAGGCTCTAGCCAACCTTCTTGAAATAGGTCTCAAGAGAGGGAAGAGGGAGAGACAAAATATTCAGGTCCTGAAAACCAGGTTTGGGCACCACCCTAGATAGAGGTCATCTATGACAGTGCACCAACTGTCTCAGGCCTCGTGCCCTGCACTCTCACTGGTGTTGAGGAGAAAACCCTGGGCCACGGTGCAGCCAACCCAGTTCTCAAGCCCCTCTAGAGAAGTTGGGTGACATTCAATAAATCCTGTCCCCATTTTCTGGCCAGGGCTCCCCCCTATACCTTCTGTCCTCACGGAGAAAGGAGAAAATGCCCAGTAGGAATTACCAAGGCTGTGTTACAAGAAATTATGTTCTTGCAATTCACATATCATTTTTCCATCTAAACTAGGCAATTTTGGAAATTCTGTCCTGGTCAAAGGCCATGGGTAAGGGACATAGAGCAGAGAGGGATCCTCTGCAAATTACTTTTTGGTGTTTCCCAAAGTTTGAAGCACAAGCTGCTGACTGTCCATGGCATTATGAACAAGAGAATGAGCCCTCGGCGAAGAGATAAAGGCTAAACTGGATTGATCACAGCATATCGCAGTTCTTCTGGAACAAGCTCAGATCAAGTGCATTTGATTCAGGAAAAAGGCAGAGAGCAA
Organism: Capromys pilorides; assembly: GCA_004027915.1. Classification (NCBI taxonomy): domain Eukaryota; kingdom Metazoa; phylum Chordata; class Mammalia; order Rodentia; family Capromyidae; genus Capromys; species Capromys pilorides. The sequence continues at coordinate 21,550 of PVKN010000776.1, read as the reverse complement.
GAAAAGCTACGCAACACACTGGCAAAGGACTGGTGATGTCAGAGAGGAATCATGTCTGCGACAAGAGACAAACTGCGGAAAGACCAGCTGGTAAGGAGACACTGCTACTACTGAGCAATGACAAGGTGACAGGACTCTGCTAAGACCCAAGGCCCATGGATCCTCAAAACAACCCCAGGATATAGGGGGTGCTTTTGTTTTTTTGGTACTAGGGATCAAACTCAGGACCTTTTGCTTGCCAGCCACATGCTTATTTTGCTGAGCTATCTCCCCAGCCCATAGGTAATGTTTTTAATGTCTGTCTTAGAGTCGACAAAATGGAGGCTCACAAGCTCATGTGACTTGCCCTGGGGCACCCCTTCACTTCTGTGTGGGGTGGGAGTCCAGGCAGGCAGGAAGCTCCAAGCCTGTGCTATAACTACTGCCTGTCTAATGCCAAAAAGCCCTGAGTTTTGTTCAAGCCTGGGGACCCAAAGACCTAGCTTTGCCCCCAGCTCACTGGGCATCTGGTTAAGCCCTCCCCTAGCCTGTGCTGAAAACTAGGCTACTAACTGATGCAGGGTCCTGGGGGCCTTCTCCACCCTGACATTCTGGAAATTCTTCTCCACAGCTTAAGCTCACCAGCCACCTAAAGTCCTGCTCACCTGGCATACCTGACTAGCTCTGAAGGAGCTAGGAATAGGGACCCCCTTCTTGATACTGCAGGCTGATAAGCCCTCACCTCACCTTCCTGCCCAGTGGTCTAGATGCCCTCCCCCACCTGGCCAGCCTCCTCCCCCCACTCCTCCACTGTGCCCTGTTCCCTCCCACCTTTCTGTCTCCTGCCCCTGGTTCAAGCCCAACCTTTTGCCCTGCTGCCCAGTATCCTTTTTCTCTTCTTTTTCCAATCAAATTCTACTGTCACCACTGCCAATATGTCCCTGGGACCTCTGCTGTCCCACACAGAACAAATTCCCCTACCTCTGGCACGGGCTTCCTCCTCTATCCTAGATAGTACGAATGGCACCAAGAATGAATATCACTTTATACTTGTACAGCAGCTACAACTCCTCCAATGTTCCCAGAGATCTTATCTCTTTTTGCGCCAGCCAGGGTCATCCTGCAGGCAGCCTGTTAGTATTTATGGCTCCATCTGTTCTGCTGACTCTAAGCACACTGCCTGGGCAGCACTTCCCAAATGAAGAGCTCCTCCTAAAGGTTGGGCTTGAACCAGGGGCAGGAGACAGAAAGGAGGGAGGGAACAGGGCACAGTGGAGGAGCTGGGGGAGGAGGCTGGAGGCTGGCCAGGTGGGGGAGGGCATCTAGACCAGTTGGCAGGAAGGTGAGGTGAGGGCTTATCAGCCTGCAGTATCAAGAAGGGGGTCCTATCCACAGACTCAGTCAGGAGGCTCCTTCAGAGCTAGTCAGGTATGCCGGGGTGAGCAGGACTTTAGGTGGCTGGTGAGCTTAAGCTGTGGAGAAGAATTTCCAGAATGTCAGGGAACAGTGGTGAGGTGGGTGGACAAGGCTGGCTGAACCCACAGTGAGACCCTTCTTCTCAGTCTTAGCTCCTCCAGGGTGCCCTGTATTCCCTGGGTGCTGTTCAGGATCTGATTTAGCTCTGAATTTTGATCCATTCTTAGCCTGGATGAATAGGGAGTCATGAATTCAGGGACTCAGTGAACTTCATTCACGAAGACCTAGAGCCATCAGCTACTGAGGCCCCCCCAAGCCTGCCCTCAGCTTCCTCAGAGCCAGGCCCTTCCACACTCACCTTCCACTCGGGGAGCAGAGCTGGGCCCATGAAAGCCCAAAATCCTAGTGATTTTCTCCTCTGCCTAGAACCTGGGGGGAGCCTTGACATCTGCTTTGGGCTTGTGTGCTGCTGGCTGGCCCAGCCAGGAAGCAGGTTACGCTGCCTGCCAGGAAGCAGTCCACGGAGGTTCTGGGAAGCTGGAGAGAGGACTGGGCATACCCTGGGGATGGGCGGTGGAGGGCAGCCAGGAGGGCTGGGCAGGGCAAGAGCCCTGGGCTCCATGACCTGAAGGTCCTGCGGGGCCAACCCTGCTCACCACCAGGTAATCTGCAGGGACTCCCCAGGCCCTTTCCCAGAACTTCAATCTCTCAATCATGCCATCTTCCTCTTTAGGCATGGGTTTCCCCGCAGGATTGGCCCTCATGTGGGATTTCTGTTTCCTAAACAAGATCAAACACCTGTCTTCTTGCCTGGGTCACACACAGTGCCCCTCCCCATCCCTTGTGCTAGTGATCACAGCCACGTTTTTTTTAATTAACACATGGTACTGTGCCCCAGAATACTAGAATTTGTTCTTCTCTAATTGCAACTCCGTTCCAGTTTTCCGATTTCTTCCCACCACCCCCTTCCCCCAGCTCTGACAGCCATACCTCTCCTCTCTACTTCTATGAGATCAGCTGCTTAAATACGTAGAAGCTGCCAACTTCTGGCAGCCTAAGATGCGATGTGTGGGAGCTGAGCCATTCGCCTTGTACCCCACAGCCGTGCTTCTCACTTGCCAGCTCCAGACATCGGTGTCACTGCAGATCTGCCCTCCACGAGGGCCATGTTCCCTGTGCCCACAAGGGATGAGCAAACAGATGCAGTTACAATTGTGGAAAGCCTCGGTGAAGGGCAGTTTTCAGAGGCCACCTTCAAGTTACAGACCAGCTTGGGCTGCACAGTGCGTTCAGGGGCAGCCTGGGCTACACACTGAGACCCTGTCTCAAAGCAAGCAAACAAACAAAAAAGGAAGTCACCTTCATCCCTTTCTGCAAAGGGGAGTAGCATTACTCTCTGAACCTAGAGAGTAGGTTAATTTTTAATGAATAACATTTTCTAAATTTTGAGTGTCCCTCATAAACATAACTCCTTACATGGCATCTAGTCATTTGCTTTTGAAAAATGCACTTTTTAAAAGTGTACATATAACTGATTTTTAATCTATTCATAAGATTGCACAATCATTATTACTATAATTCCAGAACATTTTTTACAACATCATAAAAGAAACTCTTACCAGCAGTCATTGCACATTCCCCTCCCACCAGGCCCTGGAAGATATTAATTTATCTGCTTTCTGTCTCTATAAATTTGCCTTTTCTAGACATTTTGTATAAAGGACATCATCCAGTATGTGGCCTTTTGTGTTTGGCTTCTTTCACTTAGCATAATGGTATTAGTCATTTGACTTAAAACGTTAGTGTTTCATGTGTTTCTCGAGCACTCTGATTTTCCCTGGTTTTGAAGTCACAAGGGCTGTGAAGTCACACAAATTAGCACCGACCTCTGCCAGCCCCTGGACAGCATGAGATCCAGAAGCAGGCATGTGGCTGGCCATTGGAAGAGAAATGGCTACCTCTAAGCCCTGTTTTTTGGAGGGGAGACATGGGTGCAGAGGCACGCAGCTCTAGCCCTGCTTTTCTCCTGAAGGGAGAGTTTCATTTATCAGGTGGTCTCAAAGGTCAAGAGGGGGTACAGGCACCCAAGGTTTTGTTGGTTCCAACCCATGGAACCAACAGACTGCCGGACAGGCAGAAGCTACCCCAACCCAACACCCTGCCTGTGTGACCCAGGCATCCTTTCAGCAGAGCAATGGTTCCCATCAGGAATCCCCAACAGCCAGAGCAGGCCCCAGGGCTCCTTGGTGATGTGTTCTTTGTGCATGCATTGATGAATTATTTAGCTAATTCTCTTTCTACCTTTTTGCAATTTTAATTGGCTTTATTCTACAGAGAATCTGTCAACCCAGGGGGAGCAGAAAACCTAAGCTCTGGCAAAGAGACTGGAGGTGAAGAAGTCATGGAGAAATGCCCACGCGGCCCTTCCACTCGGACCTCAGAGTTGGTGTGCAGCTTCCTGGAAGCCAGAGAAGGGCAGCACGAGGGGCTGAGCATGCCCAGTGTCCTGACGACAGCAGGCCAGTGCCCCAGTAAACGTAAAGCTCTCCTAGGCACTAAGAACTGAGGGACAGTCCCCTTTTGCTGTCGTAAGCAGGCAGCCATTTAAGTCACACCTGCCCCATATTTCCCTAAGCTCTGATATGCCAGTCTGAGCCAGGCACCAGGCTCTTTCATGGCCTAAGAATGCTTAGAGGGCCGGCCTATCCTGAGGCCATCAACTGCCATTTGGAGGCATTATTATGCTTCCACAAATATTTATAGCATCATGTTGTACTGTTATATCATTAATATTTACATATCTACTCACTTGAATTAAGAATAACCCTGTCTTAACTAATGAGGACCTGGGTGTAGCTGCCAGAGTTGTGTTTTTATTCAATTAAATAAATTATCATTAAAGGATTTCATCCATCTTCCCCTAAAATCACCTCATGTACTATCGATCAGTGACTATTCATATCTTACACGTGAGAAATACGCACCCCTCCCCCAACTCCAGATGCATTAGGCTATTCGTTACTTTGTGAATGTCACACTCTGTCCATGGAGTCCCTTAGAAGAATATCTTCATTTCTGGATGATGACAATGGGACCCAGGAAAGGGCCAGCACTAGCCCAGATTGCAAGGCTCATGACAGGGCAAGTGTTAGGACCCCAACCTTGCTGTCTCATAAGTACAAGTAGACCAATGTCAGCAAAGAAGTGAAGTCACTACAGGAAAGAACCACAAGCAAGGGGCTGGGGCCTCATAGCACTCCTCCATGGCAAGCCTTGTGATAAGCCCAGAACCCTGCTCTTCGCTGGCACTTGGGAAGTGCCAGAAGACACTTGCAAATGGTAACACAACGGCAGGATGCTGGCCAGTTTGGGAAAAGAGAAGGAACCTGAGCTTGTGGGGATAGAGCAGAAGTTTCTGCCATATTCGTCAAGCCTTTTTTAAAACAGGCTGGTGAGTTTATGGATGTTCCTAACACTATTGTCTATTTTACTGCCATATGGTTAACATACTGTATAATTTTTGTATGTATTAAATACAAGAAAATAAAGGGGTGTCTTCTGCTATCATATTACTCTGGACCCCATCTCAAGTGCCTTTAGCCAAAGTGGATGAAGTGGTTCTGATTTCCAAAACAGCTGTACCCTAGCAGTTATGGCTTAGATATAACACCTTTGAATTTTCCTACTGTTGAGCCTAATTTTTGGCATTAGGATTTTTCAATAAATATCCTCTGTACACATAATTTTATAGACTATTCCCATTGCACCCTAAGCCAGATTCCCAGAAATGGGATCATGGGTCAAAGAATCTGTGTTTGGGTTAAATAGCGAGGGGGCCTGCTTTTTGAGGGTTCTTTCTAATGACCCATGTGACTTTTCACATGCTGATTTTGATTCTGTTCCGAGGTCCACATCTCTGACTGTTTTTCTCTAGGGCAACCCCTGGTGGATGGAGGCTGAAGACTCTGCCTCCTGAGAGATGCATCTCTGACTGCGTGGGGCTGTGTGTTCTCTGGTCTAGAATGTCTCAGAATGCAGCACCTCAGGAGTGAGTTGGCTCAGGCCTGTCCCTCTCATTGAAAGGCATTCTTGGGGAGGGATGTCATGCTTCCTAACACTACCAATTCAGGAGAGGGCCACGGAGGTGGGATGCTGAGTTCTGATCTTTGGGTCCCCCAAATCACACATTCTCTCATGAGAAAGAAGTCCTGCAGCAGATCCCAATGACCAGCCAAACCCTGCCCTCGGATGATAAAACAGCATGTATTCCTCTATTGAGGAGACACCAAGGATTTTGGAGTTGGAAAGGCTTTCTAGCATCTTCTAATTCACTCCCTTTATAGTAGCACCCTGTTCAGCAGTGGTCAAGCCGGGCTCACCCACTGGATGTATGGCAGCACTCCTGTAGCTGGGAGCATGGGGCTAGGAGGGTGCATTTTCCAGTCCCTCTGCCTGCTGGCTCCTAGGAACCATCTTACTAGAAAGGCATAGTATAAATATTTTGCTAAGCAGCCAAGAGAGGAAACTTACCCGGGCTAAGCTGCCCATTGCTGGGCACTGGCCACGGACACAATGCTCAATGAGGGCCATTATCTGGGGAGGGAGAGCTGTTTGTTCCGCTGCAGGATGGTGCCAGAGCCCGGAGCCACCAGGCTGCCACTCAGGCTGCCACACAGAAAAGTCTCCTTGCACTCAGCAGACTTTGCAGTTATGCAATGCTGGGCTAGGCGGCTAACTCTCCCCAGCCAGGAGCCAGATCTTGTTGCTTCCTGCCTAAGCATGTCCATCTGAAAATGCTCAAAACTGAGGGCCTCAGTATGTGCAAAATACACTTAGGTCCTGAACCTACTGGTCTGTTCCAAAGAGCGTAGTGCTGGGGAGCCGCTGTGCCTATTGCTGTAGCCTCTGGCTCCCACTCGACCCCCTCGTCCCCTCCGTCTCCTATGGGCCACCCCATGTCTTCAAAGTCTTTGCTGATCATCTGAGCTTGCACTGACCTGAGCTGAAATAGGTTGTAAGCCATAAGCGATCTTGGTGGTACCTATCGAATGAACTGCTTCCTGCATGAGGCACGGAGAAGCTGGCTGGCTGAGAAGAGCCCACCAAGCCCACCAGTTTCTTTTCAAAACTGCTTTTCTTATGCCTCATACCCCATCTGTCAGTGAACCAGGCTAGACACACCCAGACTGCAGTCAGAAGCAACCACTTCCCATGGCATCTGCAGCTGCCACTTGGTCTGAAGCCCTGTTACCTCCTAATGATGACTGGAGGCTCCTGGCTGGCCCTGGGCTGCTGTCTTCCTTCTTGCAGGTGGTCTCCATGCAACAGGCATGGCCAGCCAGACAGTTAGGCCACACCTCCATGCAGGTCTCTGACCTTGGCTGGTCTGCCTTTCCCTCCCAGCCTTCTTCTACTGCCACCTCAGCCTCCTCACCCTGGCTTCTTGGCTGCCCCTACAGACAGGACCTTGCCTCAGTCCAAGTGCCCTGCGCAGACACCCCAAGGGCAAGCTCTGCCTTCTCCCACAGCTTTCTGCCAACACAGTCTCCAGATCCCCTTAGCTCCTGACCTGGTGCCCTACCAGCCCAGCACTCCTTTCTTTTCCCAGATGTCACCTTGTCACTTACTATAGATTTTACTTAACAAAAAGATATTGTGTTTATATTTATTTTATATACACTTATACTTTCACAACTCATAAATGTGTGTGCTTATTTAACTTTTCCCACTAGAACAAAATCCTGATGCGATTTGTGTTGCATCGCCTGGAATGATGCTTGGGTCTTGTATCCAGGACAGGCTGAACTGAGATTCATCCACATCTCTGAGGGTGGATGACGGTGGTGGAGGATCACTGTGATGTGTTTGCCAGGAGGCAGGGGAGGTGACAGTTTGGCAAATCAACCTCTGCAGGAGGCTGGCTGTGCAGATGACATATTTTAGGGCCTGACAGGTAAACATCCAGACACCTGGGCCTCAGTGTCTCCTCAGTCCAAGCCCAGCTGCTCCAACATAGCAAAGTCACACAAGTGGCCAGAAGATACCACCGAGCCTGGATGCTTTGAGAACCCAGGCATTTCAGCTACTCCTCTTGGGCACTGAACCTGCCGGTTCAGGAATATCTGTCTGTTCTCAGTCCTCCAGAGGGTGAGTTGCAGGCCCTGCTGGACTCGGCATCAGGCCTGAGAGCCCTGGAATGAGCTTTGTTCCTGACTATAAATGTCTATTGCATGGATAGAGGGGTGATGGCACAAGGGGAGGTGCCAGGGCAGACATAGGAGAGGAAGGTAAAGGCTTGGCTGGCGTGATCGCAGAGATGGGTGCCAGTGGCGCGCAGGCATAGGCAGGCGGCAGGGCCTGTCTTGACAGGTGTGCTGGGCAGCTCCAGCCTGCACTCCCATTCACACACCTGCCTCGGTGCTGGCCGGGAACAAGCGTCCAGGCAAGCAGAAAAGGGTGATTTCAGTGTGGTGATGACTAACATTTTTATTTACCCAGGACAGGAGCTCTTTTCGGTTGGCTGGCTTTATTCTAAAGAAGGGCCCTATGTAACCGACAGCTCAGATCTCCCTTCTCTGGGTCTGCCCACTTCTCCATCTCTGCTCTAGCCTCTACTTTGCACTGGAGATAGTGCGCATGTGTATTCCTTCTTCCTCAGTCTTTGCCCCTTACTTCCTTCTTCTTTCTTTCTGTCCCTGCTTCTCTCTTTCCGTTGCTTGCCTGGAGTTCTTCAGGGCTCCCACATCACCTGTCCGTTCAGCACGCCCCAGGCCTGCACTCCCTCTTCTGGACACCTGGGCATGGCTGTCCCATTATCCTCTAAAGTTCAGTCTGCTTAGTATCAAGTTTATTTTCCCTCTGCCTCTGCCTTAAGGGGCAACCATGTTCCTAGACCTCCAGACTTGCAACCCCAGAGTTACTTCCCAGTGCCACTCTCCTGTGCTCCTTGCCTGCTCCATACCCTTGCACTGTAACCCATCTTGCCCCTATTTGTTCAATAGCTATATTGCAACCACCTGTGCCACAGGTGGGTTGGCTGAGCTGAGGAACCATTCACTATGGCCTGTCTCTCATCTGCTTGTGATACCTGCAGAACCATCCCTATCCTGACTTAGAGGAAAGGCCTAGTCTAGCACTAGTTGATTCCACATCTGTAAGTGGCCAGGATGGCACTGGGGCAAGCCCCTTGCCACACCTGAGCTTGGCTGTCCCTTTTCTCTGGGGATTATTCATTTCTATCTCACTTCTCCCTAGTTTGGCTGGAAAGGACCATCTGCTTCCTTGCTACTGGCGAAATCAACAGTACAATCTTCTTTTGTATATATTTTTTTAATGCATTTGGTTGATGCAGGGTCTCACTATGCAGCCTGGACTCATGGTGATTCTCCTGCTTTCAGCCTCCCCAGCACAGGGATTACATGTGTGTGCCACTACTCTTGGACTCTGGCCAGCTCAGCCCACCCTGGAGCCAGGGCTGGTGCAGCATGTAGTGCCAGCGATTGAACTGGTTCCTGAGTTTGTCTAAGCTTTCCTAAACAGGTGCTTTAGTCTGCTGAGCTATCTTGCCAGCCCCAATATTCTCGTAGAATGTAATCTAACTCTTTTGGGCCTCCTAGCCTCCAGTTTGGGACAGAGCCCTAAATCTGCATATTAAAAAAAACACTCCTGATTAATTCTGTTGTGGATCACATTGGCACAAAATCCAAACTCCCATACCACTGCCAAAACTGAGGATCCCCTAACATGCCTGCTAGACATAGACCCTGTCTGTCACTCACAGAGGCCTCAGCTGTAGTCAGGCTGGCCTGACTATCTACCACCCCGAGCCCAGAGCAGGTCTGCCTTTCTTTGGCCAGTGCCCCAGCATGGAAAGCATGCCTGGTCCTGCCACCCTGAAAGTCTCTGTCAGACCCTGCAAGGTCCACTTCAAATGGCTTCTCTTCTTGCCATACAGCTCAAAAATGCCACTTGTCATGGGCACCCCGACTGGACCCAGCTGCTGGCTGCTGGCTGTCACCAGCCCCATGCCAGCTTCCTGACCACTGTGAGACCCCTGAGGGCAGCTACCCATTTTGCAGACTGTGGCGCTGAGTGATAGACACTCACTGTGCACCCACAGCAATCCCCAAGCACTCTCTAGGGCTGCAGAGAAGGCAGCATGCTGCACACCCCAGGGAAGCTGCCTGGGCGAGAGACACAAACTCCAGAGCAAGAGTGCCTGGCATCACAGAAGTGGGGCCTACAGGGACAGGAGAGGAAACCCAGAGCAGGGAGAGCAAGCAAAGAGGGCTCCAGGGGAGGCATTCCACACACGAGCAGGGATGGGAAGAAGAGGCTGGACTGGGAATGCAGAGGTAGGGCTCTGGTCCCATCCTGCAGACCGCAGGTCAGGAAACCCAGCCACCTACTGCACATAAGATTGTTTCTGGAATGTAGCCACATATCTCTTTATATATCGTCTATGGCTGCTTTCACACTGGGGCAGCAAAAGTTGCAAGAGAGACCTTAAGCCTTGCAAAGCTTAAAATACATGCTTTATGTTTATTTAGAGGATAAACTTGAGACCCTCACCACAGGTATTGGCAGTGATGGCAGACTCTCAGCTGGTGACAGCAGGGTGTGGCTTGTGTCTTACTTCCTTTCTGTTAGGATGATGTAGGGACGGGCTGGAGCAGAAAGGTGTCTGGAAGGAGAGCGGTTTGGGTGCTAGTACTATTTTCCATGCAGGGGACAGATAGCAACAAGAACACTGCTGCTTTGATGAAAAGACAGCATTACGGGCTGCTATTGCCCACACCAGCTTAACTCTTCATTTCACTGCAGAGGAATGGCTCAGTGTGGATCCCATTGTCACTCCCATTGTCCTGATGGGGCACAGACAGGTGAAGTGGCTTGTTCAGGGTCACACAGCCAGCACGCCACAGTCAGGGCACAAACTCAGCGGTCCAGATTCTGCCGGCACCGTCTGTGCCACACACAGTCTCCAGGACTGAGGAGGTCCGCTTGTCACCGATGCCTACGAGCCTCCCTGAGGAGTCACAGAGCACAAGTCTTCTGGTGGAGAAAACCTGCTGTGCGTGGAGCCGGCCGGAAGTGGGAGGCAGGAGAGAGCCTATTTTGGAGAAGCCACACAAAAACCCACGGAACTTCCTACCTGTCCTGTTTTGCTCCCATCTGTCCTGGGAACACAACGCTGCCCCTTTCTTAGATAAAAAGGTGTTTCTCCCCGCGCAGTGGCTCTGCCATTGGTGCTCAGAGACCGAGTGCTAAGCTTAGCACTCACCGTCTATTTTTAAAGAGCTACACAAATAAACAGACTATGTAAATAAGAAAAAAATGAGGTCATCCTTTAAAATCTAAAAATGTCTCTTTTCTATGGGGTGGGCAGCAAAACCTCAGAAGGGCCTGGGGTGTTTTTATCCCCTTGAGACCTTTTCAGCTCAAAGCCTCTCCAAACCACCAGGCCCAGACTTTCCTTCCCTGCACCCGCTGAGGGGAGGCCAGGTAGCCTGGGAGCTTCAACTCCGAGGCTTTATGCCTGGATCTTTGCGCTTTGCCTGGAATGCCTAAAGCCACTGCCCAGTCCCAGCACAACTTTCTCAGGTCTCCATCAAGTGGTAGCCCCTACTGGACATGCTGACCAGTCTGTCCCCTCTGTCACAAAGGCCCTCAGCACAGCTGCCAGAAGATACCTCTGTTCTCTCCCCGCCATCTCTGTGAGCGTCTTAATCCACGCCCCCCCAAGTTCCTTGGCACCTTTTCCTCTGTGTGGACAGATACAGTCATTCAAGCAGCCAAACAGCTGAGTTAGGTCCTCACCAGTGCCTAGAAGATGTCACAGGCTGTAGAAGGAGTCCACAGGCCTCTCTCTGCTGCCTGAGGACTTCTTCCACCACTGACCCTGTTCCTGCCCAGACCCCGCAGCCCACCCATGGATTTTGCCTTTGTCAGCAGCATAACTGCTCTTTTTCCTTCTGCCACCTTTCGCCCAAGCTTTCCTGTCAGCCTCCTCTCTTATCCTGAAACACTGAAATTAAGAGTCACCAATGTTTGCTAAAGGTTGTTTTTCAAGTTGTGCTCCACACAAATGCTTAAGAATGCCTTTGACTGGGCCATGGGCATTTTAATTTAAAAGTATAGCTGCAACCCTATGACAGCTGCACCAGAAAATGAACTTGCATGTTCAGATGGGTTCCATAGCACATCGCGACCCATGGAGCCCAGCCAATGGCTACTGCCAGTTTAACTTGGTTTGTGTAGGCTTTGGAATAAGGTTTGAGTGGATTTTGAACTTCAGCTCTTAAACTTCAGGGTTGAAATATATCTTCTACCAGGAACAGGGGGTGTGAGCACCCTACCGGGCATCTTTGTGTCATTGTCGTTGTTAAGTTCAGGACCACACACACTAACATGCAGGAGCAAGCATACTCCGAAGCTTTCAATGGCAAGAGAATATAATGTGTTCTCACACAACCATCATGACTGTGGGTTCCCTGTCTCACTTTTCTTTGTGATAAAAAGGAATTTAAGGAGTTGTTGGGTCTTAGACCTGAGCTCCTTTCTACTCCTCCCTAAAGGCCTGCTCCATGGCTGCCAGCATGCTGCTGAACATCTGTGCTCATTCGCTGCACAGCTGGACCAGGCTGAGCAAGACAGGAAGGATCCCTGGATGGCTGCTGCATCACTCCGCCCGCTGCAGCCAACCAGGGCGGAGGGCAGCAAGCTTCACCTGCCTCCAAGGGATGGATGGTCTAAAGCAGCTATAGGTAATCTGGAAGCAAATGGTAGGACTCTGTCTCAGTAAAAATTTATTTACAAAATCAGGTGGCAGCTTGGAGCTTGGATTAGACCCAGGAGCCAGTCTGTAGGTCCTTGATCTAAAACTTCGCGTTTCATGCTCATATGCACCAAAGCAGTTATTGCTCTATTAATGAATTTTCATAAGTAAATGTTGAAGACTGGAAGTTATAAAAACAAATGTGTATTCATAAACTGCCACTTTAATCTGATTTAAATATTGGCATTCCATATAAGATTGAACTTTTTAAAATGGCTTCTAGCAGGGCATGGTGGTACATGTCTGTAATTCTAGCCCTGGCAGGCTGAGATAGAAAAGTTTGAGACCAGTCTGGACTACACAGTGAGTTCAAGCCTGGCCCAGACTACACAACAAGATTTATCACAAATAAACACATAAACAATCAGGCAATCCCCAACCCCAAAATAAAAACAACAAAAACAAAAAGGCCTATGACCAAACAATTTGAAAATTACTAGCACAAGGAGTCTGATGCTAACAAAACGCTTCTGTGCCCATTTTCAAAAGTTGGTTTGGTCTCTGATCAATCACGTAGATGTTGCATTTGTTCCACAGACAGCCTCTGTTCAGGTCCATCCTGGATAGGGGCTGTGACTCCCATGTTTCTCTGTCCCTAAGTGACTCCAATAATTCCTTCAGGAGACGGATGTTTCAAAACCTTAGGTGGTACTAATGGGCTTTGCCCCACCCTGGCATGGAGGGAATCTGCCAGCCAGGCACCTGCTGGCTGGAACTGTGCCCTCTGCCCCCACAGATGTCACACATTTCCACACTGGTGGGCCAGCCATGCCACAATAACCTGGGCCCTCTAGCACACTGAGTCAGCAGCCCATTAATCATGGATGCGCTGCTGTTCCCCAGGGAGAGCACGGGGAGGGGGCAGGGCCCTTCTGGCTGGCGCTGGCAGCTCATTTCCTGCTGGCAAGTCTCCTCTTCTACAGATTTCCCCTTGCAGGTGGCAGAGTCCACGTGGACAAGAGATTTGGGGCATCAAATGGGAAGGAAAAATTCCAGATGTAGGGAGGCTCCCCGGGGTAGCCCCCTCACAGCTCTGCCTACATCCTGCAGAGAATGGGTTCTGTTTCCAGACTAGTTCAAATGCCAGTTGCATCCCTCAAGTAGACCCCCACACAGAGGCAAGCAGATGCAAAATCAAAGTACCAGAAACCACCTCAGGGTGCCAAGGAAGGGGGCCCATTCATTGGAAGGCACCACTGATTCCCATTGAAATATAGGTATTCAGAGGGAACAGTCATCCCTGAAGTTATTACTGCCTTTCTTCAGCATGCACCTTATAAGGAAAAACATAGAAGGTCTTTTGCAGCTGGAGAAAGGTCCTTTGCCCCTTACTAGCTGTTTGGCTGTGTTTAAATCATTGAGCCTCTTTGTGCTCATTTCCTTATCTGTACAAATGGAGCCACAGGATCACCTTCCTTGCAGGATTCAGACCAGTTTGGAAAGCACCCTGCCCTCCCTGTGGGCAGCAAGGCTGGTCCCTTGACTTCACCCTAACTCCAGGCCCTAGAGCAGGTGGCAGAGCGCAGCAGATGCATTATAGGAAGGGTGATGGCTGAGCTGCCTGCAGCAGGGGCAGAGGATGGTGGGAAGGCGGCGCATGTGGGGGAGGGGCCTTGCTGGGTGTCTAGCTATGTTCTAGTGGGCTCACCTGCGTGTGCATAGCGTCAATTGGGAGGACGAGGCCCTTGCCATATCACTATATGAGAAAGCTCAACCTCAGAGCAACTTACCTCTGAAAGCAGGGAGCAGTGCACAAAACCAGTGCCTGTGGGAACTGGGCTTTGAACTCAGGGAGATTGTATATGCAAGCACCCACAAAAATGTCCCCACCCCCCAAATGAGGCTCAGAGTTCTTCCCAGGGATCAGGAAATGCACTTCAGTTTGGCGGGAGAGCCCAGGCATGCTGCCAAGCTGTGGGCAGCATCCCAGGCCTTTGCCACCCCACAGTCCATGCAGCTATGGCAATGCCATCTCTCAGGTGGCTTGTGGCCCCAGGCCTTGCTCTGCACTGTGAGAAAACTTCTGCTCTCAGGAAAGGAGATGAGTCACTGCTCACAGCCAGTCAGGTTGGGAAACACCCTCTGGATGTCACAGCGCAGAACACAGACCCAAACACAGGATGGGGCGAACATCTCTGGAGCCCTCCGTGGCCCTGAGTACCTGAACTCTGGATTCATTGGACTCTGCACACATACTCCAGCATTTCCACCCTAGCACTGGTGGAGGAGGATGGGTAGACCTAGAAATCTACTGTCCTTCTCACTTCCTTCTTTTTAACAGCAAGCCCTCTTCCACACTGCCAGATCTAGGTGACCCTGATGTGCTCTGTACCAGACAAAGTTCCCAAGACATAGGCCAGAGATGTAGCTCAGTGGCACAGCACCCACTGGCAAGTAAAAGGTCCTGAGTTCGATTCCCGTACCATAAAATAAAACAAAAGAAAAACTTTCCAAGATTCTGTTACTGACTTAAAGAACTTCTAACATGACAGTTGAACAACCTGAACATCTACCCTGAAAGCAGGTATCTGAGAAATCAGAAATATGTAAACATATACCAGGGATAGGGCATCTCTGAAGCCAATGCGTGTCTGAAGCAGAGCTCTGGCACTGGAATTTGGGGAACTCCCCACATGATTCTGATCTGAGACCTGCCATGCGAATCACCGTCCCAGCCTGACATTCTTCCAGTCCTTCTACCAGTGGCCCTGAAGAGCTGCTGCTCTGCTCTCCAGGGCTGCCCAGCTCCCCTGACCCTGCAGCATTGCATTTCCAGGGCACAGCACAGGGCCTGCAGGCAGTGAGGGCACAGGGGCTCACTCCAGACCAAGTGGTGGTGAGGTCTGACAGACAGCTGTCCCAGAGTCGAAAGGAAGGTGCTGATATTCACAGTAACAGCACTTTCTTGGTGGAAGAACGGAAACAAACTCCTGTTGCTCAGATAGCACTCTAGTGAGTCAACCCAGCAACAGCTGCTTCTTACCTGTGCTGAAGGCACCACTTCCGGTGGCCAAAACTCAAACGCTCTTCTCTCTGGAAACCAGTGTTCATGTCCACTCCTGTTGAAGCTGCCTCTTCTCATGCACGGCTCCTCCCTCTGAAGGACAGAGCTTTCCTGGCCAGTGTCTTTTGAGGCTTCTCCATGAATTACTCCAAGGATTGCTGAGTTTATATCTCAAGTCCTGCAGAGGTGGTTGAAAGTCATGGTCAAAGAGTTTTCTTGGTAAGCTTCTTTAGACACAGAAGAATTTCTGCCTGCTCACAGCAGGCCAAGGCCTCAACTCCTTTCAAGCTGTTTTTCTTGGTACAGATTCCCACCTCCATGAAGGAGATGGTGTGATGACACTGGAGTCTACTCTAACATGTCATGCTAACCCTGAAGTTCCTCAGCCTCTGGTTTTCCACCACTGTGGTCAGCAGGACTTTACGAAAGCCCTAAAAGCTCTCCTCACTGGTGTATAGTCCTACACAATCTCTGGGATTAGGGATATGCTGGATGGTAAGGGGCTGTTACAGGGCACAACTGACCTTCAAAGAGGGAGATTATCAAAGAGCTAATCAGGAAAGCCCCAAAGGGAGAGTTTTGTCTGGCTAGTGGCAGGTGAAACGTCAGAAGGGTTAGAATTAGGATTCAACATGCCTTTCTGGCTTGAAGATGGAGGGGCCTTTTGGGAATGACCTGGAGCAGCTACTAGAAGCTTGAGAGCAACAGCCCAGCTGACAACCAGCAAGAAAACAGAACCTTAGTCCTACAATCACAAGGAATTGGGTTTTGCCAATACCCAGAGTGAGACTGGAAAAGCAGAATGTCCTTCAGAGTCTCCAGACAGGAACTCAGGTCCCAACGCCCTCATGTGAGCTCGAGTGAGTCCAGCTGCTCCACGCAGATTTCTGACCCACAGAAATCTAAGCTAACAAAGGGGTGAGGTGTTCAGCCACAAAGTGTGTTGTTAAACAGCAGGAGAAAACTAATGTACCTACACAAGTGACTGGGGCTAGAACCCAGGTGAGCATTAAATACAGTGATCGACACAAGAGCACATTGTATCCCCCAAATCATTAAACAAAACAAAATGTTCAGAGCCAAGGGAAGCCTGGGTCAGGAGCTCAACAGTGATGACTGAATGGATGAATGGATGAGTGCACATTGTTTCTTAACAATTGATTTAGCAGGCCGTTGTTAAGGTTCAAAAAAGAAAACTCAGAGGAGAGTGCTTCCTAAATCAGAAAACGTGAGTTGATTCTGTCATTTGTAGCATGACTTGTCACATCCATGCCACACCCTTTGACTGCTCTATTTGTCTGCTCTAGACAGTGTGGTGGGATGGCTGAGAAAGTGGTTTTCATGGTTAGGCCACCTGAGTCCCTGGCTCTTCTGTTTATGACCTCAGTGGCCTTGGATAGTTGAGGTGCCTGCAAAGGGGGCTGTGAATGGCAAGAACCCCCAGGTTTCACCTGAGTCAGTTCCCATCAACAACCTAGGATACCACCTCCCATGCGATATGGCTCACAGAATTGCCACGGATTCTGTTCCAGAGTGCGGCTTGACAGCCCAGGACTGGAGTCACCAATGCACAGCTGGGGGCACTGTCCCCTTACTCCTCCTGGACAGCGTGCTTTGCACTCACCTGACCCTGGGGTTATTAGTACTGGGCAGCACACTATACTGTGGAGTCCCATAGAACACATAGGGTACCGGATCCCCTCTGCTGTGCCCTGCCTAACCTACCTGCCACTGTGAAGGCCAGCCAGTCCAGCACCCCATCCCACTCTGCATGTGGTGAATCTACCATCTCCTGATTCTGCCATCTGAGCCACCCAAAGGCTTCACAACTCCATACTTCTCTGTTACTCCCAAATCTGACCTCCAGCCTTCCGGCAGATTGCATTTACTAATTTTAAAAATAGTGGCCTGCTATTCTTCTCTGATGTCCCAGAACATATCAAATCCACTATTCCCTATGCCCAAGCCTTTGCTCAGGCAGGCTCTTCTTGCTGGTGTACCCTCACACACATGTGCAGCCATGTCTACTGCACCCATTCTCCCTCCATTGGTTTAGTCACCAGCCATAAGGCTGGGCATAAGCTCTGCCCCTTGGACACCCAAAGCACATTTGCTGTGCCTCTCAAGTCTAAGGAGAGGGAGGGAGCAGAAGGGAAGAGGAGAAAAAGAAGATGTGTGATATACATGTACCAACTTCCCATGATGAATGTGATTATCCTGTAGTTACTACAAACACACACTAGTTTTTTAAAAAGCCTAACAACAAGTGTCCACCATACATAAAGATACCATAAGCTGCAAGTCCTTTCACACTGCATGAAGCCCAAGTGGGGCCAGCCCTAGTAGGGGTCTCACAGGCAGTCAGTGCACAAAGCCCCTTTAGAACAGAATTTGATGTGGTTCGTTCATTTCACAGATGTGCGTTCAGTGCCTGTTTGGGTTGGACCAGATGGTAGTTCCCGAAGATAAAAGATGACCAAGATGCAGCACCCTTCGTGGGGACCACAGTGGAGTAGTCCACTTTGATAGCATCCAAGTGTGTATATGAGAGAAGGGGGAGAAGGAGTACTTCACATCATCAGAACTTAAATGGCTAGAATGGTCAAGAAATTGCATGCTGTCCCAGGGACTGGAGCAGACTGGTACTAATGGTTGTGAAGGCGGAGAAGGGCAGGGAAGGAGTCGGAAGGTTTGAATGAAGAAGAAGCCTGGAGTGGCCAGGAAGTAAAATCACAGAACCACTCTGATCCATGAGGTGATACAGTTAGGACAAGGGGTGTGGCTCTGGGTAGACAGGACAGGGTGGACTCAGGGAGATTTAGTGAGACAGTCATTGGTGCTGCAGGTCAGGAAGCTGCCCCACCACATCCATGTCCATAGTTCTCCGAAAATGTCACATGACACTGTGCTTCTAGATGTGAGACTGAACCCACTGTCTACCTCTTCCCCAAAAAAACAATGCTGAAATAAAAGAAGAATGTATAAAGAAGGGCAGATCCATGGTAGCTTGCCTGGAAGCCTGAGGAGATAGACAGGAAGGGGAACAGAAGCCTTGCTCTAGCCACTCTGACCCTGCCTGCCCTGGCAGGGATGGCCTGTGCGACAGAGCAGGAGACCCTCAGAAGCAGCGGACCACAACCTAAGTAGAAGAGAATCCTCTGGGTCTAAGTGGAGCAAAGGCAAGCCACTGAGAGCAGAGAACACCTGCCGTGTATGGCCTTCGGGAGCATGGTTTTCCCCATCCCAGAGGCCTCTAGCTTGGCACGACTTGACAGTTCATTACAGAAGCTTCCTGAAGAACCTAGCCCCCTTGAAGCAACAGTTTGTGCTCTGGGAATTTTTGCATCTCTTGCCTGGCCTTGGAACTCCTTCCATCACCAAGTCCTCCTGTCCTGGACTACTGTGTCATAGGCCTTGCACAGTCCTGAGCAAGCTACTGCACTTCCATCCCCATCCAGAGGAAACATCTCATCCTCAGTGAGGCCACCTTCGCCCTCTCCTCCCAGACACGCCAGGGCTCTATGGAGCTGCTGCTTCCCTTTTCCTGCATGAGTGAGGCCTAAGGTTGGTCTCACCAATACACTGTCTTGATGATATCTGGAGACTTGGCATTTAAAAGCCTATAAAAATGTGGCAAAACAGTGGCACTGGGCTCAATAGTTCCCTTATTGACTGCTAGAGGGTAATAAGGCAAAGACCTCAGAGCTCTGAGGTGAGAGAGTTAAAATTACGAGATCAATTACTCACCCAAGTCTCAAAATGAAAGAGAGAAGCACTAAAATAGGATGTCACTCATTTATCTATTCTTAAAAAAAATTACTCAAGGAATTTTCCAACAAAATAAAAACTATTAGAATAAGTAATTCAAGAAAGGGCAAGACAGGATACACAAGGGACAGTGAAGATAGATTGAAAAAAACACAGTCACATCTAAACAAATGACCATAATCATGAGCTCATCTTATCAGGGACTAGATGCCATTTAATTCTTGACATGAATACATAAATATTTTTTATTGAAGGATTACCAGTTCTAAAAGAAAAGGAAGGTGAAGACCTTTTAAGCCACTCTGTGTATGAGTGGGCAGGCAGAGAGAAGATAAGAACAGTAAAAAACATTCAATTTATTTTGCAAAAGTTAAAAAAAAGAAAAATTAAAGAGAAAGGAAAAACATAATAAACAAAAGATAAAATAAAATTACAAAAGTAACACCAAACATATTAATGAATATAGTTAGCATGAACACATTAAATTACCTTATTCTGATTTAAGAGACCTGAATAAGCTAAAGAAAAAAAAAAATAAGGCCATTTGTCACTTTGAAGTGATACCCTTAAAGCAAATTGGCAAAGAAAGGTTGAAATTTTTTCACAACAGAAAATTTAATATGTATAAGCAACATTAAAATTAAAACCTGCATATCAAAAGACTGCACAAAGTGAAAAAATTAAAATACTTAGCTATATATAAACATAAAACTTCGGACTAGGGTAGTAGTTCAGTTGGTAAAGTACTCATGTACAAGCCCTTGGGTCCTAGTCCTACCACTGCCAAAAACAAACAAAACAAAACAAAACAACAACAACAACAAAAAACAAACGTAAAACTTCAATAAATAAAAAAAATACAATAAAGATAAAGATAAATATAATACAGATAGTAGTTGAAATTAAATGATAGGTTCATGAAGTTTACAATACTATTCTACCTTTACGTAAGTTATCTACTTTCTTTTATTGAAAGCTGTTAGGTTGAAATTTTTTAAAAATGTAAAAGGCTGTAATAGGCTAAGTGATAATAAAAAGAATGCAGGACAGTCAACACTAATCTCAAACTGTGAAAATGCTAGAGCGAGTTGGACATGTTCTATTTCTAAAGGGCCTCATCGTACGAAAGGCAGACAGATTACAAGGTGCTCCTCACCAGAGCAATAGCACCACAACATACGTGAAGCAGCCACAAGAGGAAAAGATGGAGCAAGGAATGCATCGACCCACAGTGCCAACCAGTGACTCGACAGCTAACCATATCCACAGGACAGGAGGACGTGAAGACGCAGCTGGACGCTCAGCTTCTTTCGCTGTCCACATATGGACGCATACCTTTACCTCAAGTTCCAAGGGGCACAAGCTGAATAAAAGGTGGGCTTGGTGCTTGACAAAAAAATTAGGAATGAATGAGTATAAAAATAAAAGTAAAAGCATGCGTGGTGCACGTGACATTTTTACTGTTGCAAAATGCTTTGATTTAGAGAAGGAAAAAAGATGCAACTGGAGGATAATTATAAATAGAGATCTTTACTTTTCAGAATATCTGGCATGTGGGTAGTTAAATCTGCAGAAAAAAGTATAAATCTTAAATCTAGTTATAATAAAAAAAGAAGGGCTGAAACTAAAGAGCAAAATTACAGATATAAGTGCTAAGTACGGTGATATAAGTAGAGATGAAAAACGGATAAGAGGACTGGAACACAAGTTTATGAGAATCAATTTTCAAATGGTTGATTTTCTAGAAATTATAAATCATAAAACTGAAAGAAAGGAAGGAAAGGAAGACAAAGTTAATAGTGCAATCACTACAGAAAAGACAGAAAGGGCTGCTGAAGAGGGATTCCAAATTAGCAGAGAAAGAATGGGTTATTTAAGCAGAAGAGCTGGGACAGCTGGCTGTCTGTCTATTCATTCAGCAAATGTTTACTAAGTCTCTTCTATGTGTCAGGCGCTGTCCTGGGCATTGGGAAAGCAGCCGTGAACAGAACAGAAAAGACCCTTGTCCGTATGGGGCTGGGTCGCCAGCCCAGGGAGTACACAATAAAACAGGTAAAATAAGGGCTGTGGCAAATGTTGGCGTGTGCCACAGAGAAAATTGAACAGCAAAATGGAGAACAATGTGTGTGGGGGATGCTATTTTAAATAGGGTCCATTTCAAATAGCGTGCGCGCGCACATGTGCGCACGCGTGCACACAGACACACACACTTACATAGACTACAGATGAGAACAGCATAAAATAAACCCATCCCCAAACTGCTGTACCTATGAAAATATTTGCATAATGCAGCATTGGGAAATATCTCTAAAGGTCTGAACTAGACCTCAGTGCTCTTGAAAGAAAAGACTAACACATTTCACTATACTAAAATATAAAATCCTCTACATAACAAAAGAGTCCTTTAATAACTCAAAAGCAAATGAAAGACTGGATAAAAATATTTACAGATTTTTGAATTCTTAAGAGCAGATTCAACTCTTAGAATTCTAAAACTAAGAGGATTTAAATCTTTATTATTTACTCCATCAAGGTAATTATTTTGT